>CAUYQU010086260.1:0-121684 GCA_963574635.1 Cheracebus regulus | reverse complement strand
GTCAGTTTGCTGAGAATGATGGTTTCCAGGTTCATCCATGTCCCTACAAAGGACACAAACTCATCGTTTTTGATGGCTGCATAATATTCCATGGTGTATTTGTGCCACATTTTCCCTGGCCAGTCTATCATTGATGGGCATTTGGGTTGGTTCCAGGTCTTTGCTGTTGTAAACAGTGCTGCAATGAACATTTGTGTGCATGTGTCCTTATAATAGAATGATTTATAATCCTTTGGATATATACATCTTGTCTACTAGGATTTTCTTTTTCAAATAATAAATTTCAGTTTCGAAGAATTTTTGTCATACTTTTTGTATACATCAATTCTTATATTTTCTTTTGATTTTGTTTCAAAATTTATTTTTTTAAGATATTTCTTCCTTCTGTATGAATCTTCAACTCTTATTTTTATAATGTTTTCTAATTGCTCTGTAAATATATTTCTTTGCATTTTTTTTAAAAATTCATGCTCTTTCAATTGTGTTTGTTGACGTTCTTAGCTTTAGTTTTCCTCGAGTGCTTTGGAAATCAGTTTGCAGGTTCATCTTGATGGTGACTTTTTTTTCGCTCTGTCTCTGTCTCCTTCTGTTTATCCCAATCACTGAATCAGTGGGTGGGTTGGCTTAAGTTTTAGGAGCTAGGATTTGTCTGCCTCCTCTGTCTTCCTGATTTTATATAATGGTTTATCCCCAAAGCTTTTTTCAGCTTCTTTTCACAGTTTGGGGAATCACATCTTAGTGCCATTTTTATGCACTGAGACTTGGTAAAGTCTTTTGCCAGGTGGTTCTTTTTAATCTCCACTAACATGCAATATTAACCCTTGTTGCATCTGACTGCTGCCAGACCTGGAGCTTAACTATTTTATAATGTCAGCCTTGCATACTACTTGTGTTCAGTTACACAGTGACTTTTATTTTTAGTACAGCAGTAACTTGATTTTTTTTTCTTTACTATATCTCTTATACTTTATTCTGTTATACTTTGTCAGGAATGTAGCTTACACTTTATCTGTAATTGCTGAGTACTGTTTCAAACAGAGAAGCCTCTAAAATGTCTATTGCCAGTATCATCTTGTCCTGGATCCTGTCAAAACGGTTTGCACTTACGTATTTGGAAATTAGGATATGAATCTTTGTCAAACCCATCATCTTTGGCATATATATGGTTCATTCTCTTTCTTTGTTTAATGCATAGATATGCTACAGCAAAACAAGAATAAGAATACCGATTCATGTTCTGGGGGCATGACTTCTAGACTCAAATGATTCAAATCATGACATTGACATTTGCTTCCTGCATGACTCATCCTTTCAAAACCTGTTGGTATATATATGGTTCATTCTCTTTCTTTGTTTGATGCATAGATATGCTACAGCAAAACAAGAATAAGAATACCAATTCATGTTCTGGGGGCATGACTTCTAGAATCAAATTGGATGAATTCAAATCATGGCATTGACATTTGCTTCCTGCATGGCTCATCCTTTTAAAACCTGTTTCCTCATCTGTATTTATGACATATTTACTTCACAGACATCTTTAAAAGATTAAATGAAATTTCAAAAATGCATGTTGTTCAAGGTTAAAAAATTATGTATATGTATTATATATAATGTATATAATGTGTGTATATATATATGTGTGTGTGTGTATATACATATAATTACCATAGCATTGTGAACCCTCAATGAATGTTAGCCATTATTTGTACAGTGGAATTGCATAATATACATGCTTAATGTATACATTCACATATAGCCATTCTCTTTTGTAAAATACATGCAGCATAATATGTTTTAGAGATATATCTTACTATATATGATATATTAATTTGTACTTTTAAATAAAATATTATCAAGGTTGTTAAACCTCCCCCACACTGTATTTCTGTACTTTCTGGGTCATTTAAATGATCCTCAAAAGTAATTTTGACTGGATATTTTTTCCACATAAATTAACTTTTAAGACTTAGCCCCCCAATCAGATACAATTATTAGTTATCTCTATATTAGTCAGTGTATTTTTATGCCAGGCATTGATAATTATATAAAGCTGTATAGTACTGAAAAATCATTTGGCCTCAAAATCGAACATCTAGGTTCAGGTCTGGCCTCTTGCATTACCCAGTCACCTCACCTTATTGGATGGCAGTTTCTTCATTTATAAAACAGAGACAGTAACACCTACATATCAGAGTGTTTGTAAAGCTTAAATGCAATAAGGTATGAGAATGCAGTCTATAAACTATAAATTGCTAGATATGTAAGCTATGAGTGCATGTCTTTGTTACAGCAGCTTCCTTCCATATTTACGTAGTCATATGGAAAGTAGGTAAACCTGAGCCTGGAAAGTGGTTGGATCTCCAATCCATCCTGCACTTCCTGTAGTAAAAGAAAAATTCTCATTGACAGTTTTACAAATAGTGATTCTTAGGGGATGGGAGTAAAGTAGATAAACATTATCTGGTATTTGTATTTGACACCTTTAACTGCTAAGACCAAAGTATTAGAATCCTTTGCTCTTTGAGCCACAGCTTACAATATTTAGCTTACAGCAATTCGAAGCAGAAATGCAAAACCTAATTTTAGAGGTGAGGTAAGTAGAGCAGGCATTTCCTTTCCAATTCAGATGAAATTATTGTATACTATTAGTGGAATATGCTGAACAACTCTAAGAACTAAGCCTTTTATCCTTCACTGATGGCCCTATTTTAAGTCACCAAGAAATGTGCTCTCTACTGAAGTCCCCAGTACAGTTTTCTCCTCCTCCTTCACACACAAATGTAGCCAAAGATACTCTAAATGGACCATGCCTGTGCTTGCTAGAGCAGTAGAAATGTTAAAGTAAAATTGCTGCTTTTGGGAGCCCAGAAAAAAGTTAGCAGACAAACAGCCCAACTCAGCTGCCTTTTAACCCCTTTCTTTCTTACCTATCTTCCTAACTTGCCACATTTGATTCAAAAAATCTAAACAATATTTAAAGGTATACACTGACTATTCTGCTTTTACCCTGTTCCTGTCTGCCCCGACCAGCACCCACTTCTGGTCCCCACTATCACTGGTTTCTTTTGTACTTGTCTGGTGTTTGTTTATAGAAACAGAAATATAATAATATAAATACAGATGTATTTTCCCCTTTCTTACACAAATGGTGGCATACTATATATACTATTTGCTCATGCTTTTTTTATTGAATAATTTATATTAGAGTTTGGGGGATTAAATCTCCACACATACAGACCTTCTTCATTCCTCTTTAGAGCTGCATCTTATTACATTAGAAGTATATGCCATTGCTTATTTAACCACTTGTTCATAAAGGAACAGTTTTTTTCAATCTTTTGCTGATGTAAACACTAGCACCATAAATAACCTGAAATATTGTCGTTTTGTATATACACAGGATGTCTCTAAGATACATTGCCAAAAGTATGATTACTGAGTCAAAGAGTGAATGCATATTTTTAAGAATTTTCTATTGTTTCAATCACCTCAAAACAACAGATAATGAAGGCATCAGGGAAGGAACCTGGTGGCCGTGTTGTGCAGGCAGACTTGGATTTGATCTGTGTTTCATCCATCTCTTGGTGCATGACTTTGGGCAACTTACTTCCCCTCTCATGGAGCCTTGGTATCATCTTCTATCAAAAGTGGAGTCTGGTCCCTATCTCAATAGAATAATTATAAAATTAGATGAGATAATGGATGGATCTTGTCTGCACTGCCACCTTTAAGATGCTGGGATTATTAACCAAAAAATGACTACAAACCTGATGCCAGGCTCACTTTCTTTCTTTTTTTGTTCTTAAATCATCAGATTGTAAAATGACTTTTTCTTTTTTTTTGATGTATTGTTCTATCAATTTTAATATATACATAGATTTGTGTAACTACTCCATAGTCAGAATACAAAATAGTAAATGTATTTTTAATTTGGATAGATAGTGGCTAGTTGCTCTCCATAAGGGTTGTATACCCACACTGCCATCTCCCCAACAATAGATGAGAGACTTTTTCCTCACAGCCTTGGCAAATGATAGAGTTGGTTATGTGTTTGCTATCTGTTATAGCCTTCCCTGTGCAGAAACATAGCAGCAGACTAGGGCTAGAGCAGCTGTCTGGTCCTTCTTCCCTTGATTAAAGTTGCTTAAGCCTCAAATCTGAAGCTTAAAAAGAAAAATAAATACTAAACAGGGGCCTCATATTTTAATCACATTTTAAAGTAGCTACTTTCCCCATCTGCTCCTCAAATAAATAGACAGCTTAGTTTACAGCACTCTGTTATTCTGAAAAACTGAAGGATAACTGAAAGACAGTAGAAAAAGTCATGTCAATAACAGTTTTATACCTTTGACATGGTAGCTGTTGTTGTTCACAAGTTCCAGTGCACATACAACCTCTTTTTTCTCATCTGCCTCCTACCTAATATCAAAACATTTAGAAGTGAAAGCTGATTAAGATCTTATCATTTTGAATTTTATAAACATACTAAAAGAAAGAATAATATTAATAGAATTGACATGAGAAAATTAGACTAAACTGTTTGAGACATCTACTTGCTTTATTGTAGGTGTAAATTAGCCAAACATAACCAAAATATTAGATTTAAAAATCTCTTGCTTATGGGCCAGATTTATCCAACAGGCTTGTATCATTGGCCTCACATAATCTTTCAAGTTTAAGAAATATTACATTAAAATCCAGATCTTTGGATCTTCTTGAATAATGAGAATATCTGAGAATAATATGCCCATATTATCACATCACAGCTGTTTTCTGGGGCATGCACTCTAATTCACCACATTTTTTTTTTTAATAGAGACAAGGTGTCACCATGTTGCCTAGGCTGATCTGGAGCTCCTGAGTTCAAGCGATCCGCCCACCTCGACCTCCCTAAGTACCAGGATTACATATGTGAGCCACTGCTCCTGGCCTCTAATTCATTACATTTTTATGCATAATCACTTTATTCAGTTTTTTTCCTACTCTTTCTTCAGAATACTGTATAACTTAGTAAAAATTTTAATAAGTTTTAACAGCAGCAAACACTTCTTTTTATTATCAGTATTTTCAGGTATCCATATAATATTTAGCAATAATATTTCAATTAAAAAAATTTACAGTTATTATGACTAAAGTGTTCTTACAGACATGAAATCTGCCATTTGATTTAGTAGTTGGATTATTTAACTTAAAGCTTTTTTCCCTTTTAATACTTGAACATATTTTCTTACCATTTTGGGAAACTATCACTGATTTTTATTACTTTCTGTATGATTCTTGCTTTTTATCATCTGATATATTGATTATTTCATATTCATGTATGCCATTTGACTTTTAATATATCTTTTAAAAACTTTAGTTGCTGAGAAATGTTGTGCCAAGGTTCATCAGAGTTATGATCATATTTCTTCTGCATTTCAATCCCTGAGCTGACGAGCTGACTTACCATATAACTTCTCAATGATTTCAATTTTCCAGACTTTGCAGACCCCTGTTTATTTAGGTGAGCTGTAATCACTTGCTCACCCTACTCCCTACACTCTCTGCATTGAAATCTATCATTGTATAAATAAAGATTGCAAATAATGGACATTGCTTTCTTCATTAACACTCTACCAGAACTATGAATGCTTTGTTTATGAGCAGAATTAATTAAGGTTTGCCTCTGGTTTAAAAAAGGAATTCATTTAATCGGGTTGTACTCATTTTTTTTTTTGAAAGAAAGAAAAAGAGAGAAAAGAAAGAGTGAAAGAAAGAAAAAACAAAGAGTGAGAGAGAGAAAAAAGGGGAAGAGAGAGGGAGAGAGAACGGGATTCTTGTTCTATTGCGCAGGCTAGAATGCAGTCTAAAAATGGGTATTAAAAACCTCTTTTATGCCAATAATCGTGCTTAACAATGGAGACAGGAAGGAATAAGGGATGAAAATAACAAATAAGCAGCCAACCAATATTTTATTTAAACCTGTAAAATGCTATGCAGTTGCTGAGGAGTGATTTACTTCCAATTAGTTAACACTACACTGTCAATATTAGACAGATCAACGAGATAGAAAATTAACAAGGATATCCAGGACTTGAACTCAGACCTGGAACAAGTAAACTTAACAAATATGTACAAAACTCTCCTCCCCAAATCCCAAAACATACATTTTTCTCAGTATCACATTACACCTATTTTAAAAGTGACCACATAATTGGAAGTAAATCACTCCTCAGCAATTGCATAGCATTTCACAGGTTTAAATAAAATATTGGTTGGCTGCTTATTTGTTATTTTCCTTCCCTATTCCTTCCTGTCTCCATTGTTAAGCACAATTATTGACATAAAAGAGGTTTTTAATACCCATTTTTAGACTGCATTCTAGCCTGGGCAATAAAAGCAATAAAACAAGAATCCTGTTCTCTCTCCCTCTTTCTCTTCCTCTCTCTTTCATTCTTTTTTTTTTCTTTCTTTTGCTCTTTCTTTCTCTTTTTCTCTCTTTTTCTTTAAAAAAAAAAAAGCCCAAAAAACAACAACAAAAAAAACTTTGATTTCTTCCATCCCTAGAGTGGTAGGTGTCCTCTAGGACAAAAATGATGCACAAAAGGCATCATTTGCCTTTTTGTGACTGGTTTATTTTACTTAGCATAATGTCCTCAAGATTCATGTTGTAGCATATATCAGAATCACCTTTCTTTTGAAGACTGTATGGATAGACCACATCTTGTTTATGCATTCATCCATCAGCGGATGCTTGAGTTGCTTCTACCTTTTGATTATTGCTAATAATGCTGTTTTTAACAATGGATGTGCAATTATTTGTTTGAGTCCCTACTTTGAATTATTACTACTTTTTTTTCTTGAGGCAGACTCTCACTCAGTTTCCCAGGCTGGAGTGTAGTGGTGTGATCTTGGCTCACTGCAATCTCTGTCTCCCAGGTTCAAGTGATTCTCCTGCCTCAGTCTCCCAAGTAGCTGGGATTACAGGTGTGCACCACCATACCCAGCTAATTTTTGTATTTCTAGTTGAGACGGGATTTCACCATGTTGGTCAGGCTGGTCTTATACTCCTGACCTCAGGTGATCCACCTGCCTCGGCCTCCCAAAGTGTTGGGATTACAGACGTGAACCACCAGACCCAGCCTGAATTATTACATGTCTGTACCCAGAAGTGGAATTGCCAGATCATATGGTAAATCTATTTTTAATTTTTTAAGGAACTTTCATACTGTTTTTCCATAGCAGCTGTACCATTAACTGTTTTATAATCTACTCTTCTCAGTTAATTATGTTTAACTTTCCATATCAGTAAATTTGCATTTTACACCTAGTCCATGCTCACATTTGTTTCAAAATATCTTTCAAAATACCTGGTTTCAAAAATGTCTTTATATCTGGTTTGTCAAAACCAGGTTCTATTCCAGAGCTAAGTATTGCATCTAGTTATTATGTCTCTGTGTTCTGTCTGCTAACTTAGCATTGTCCCTTCCTTTTTTTCTCTTTTTTAACAGCTTTTTCTGAGGTATAACTTACATACTGTAAAATTTAGCAGTTTAAAGTATACAGTTCAAAACTTTTTAGTAAATTTATAAAGTTGTACAACCATCACCACAGTTAAATTTTATGACATTTATATCACCCCAAAAGGATCCCTTGTGCCTTCCCTCCTCCCAGCCCTAAGCAACCACTTAATCTACTTTCTGTGTCTATAGATTTGCCTTTCCTGACATTGCATATAAATGGAATCATGCAACATGTGGTCTTTTGTGTCTGGCTCGTTTCACTCAGCATAGTTTTTTCAAGGTTCATCCATGTTGTAATGTATACCAGTACTTCCTTTTCACGGCTGGATAAGAGCCCATTGTATGGCTAAATCACATTTTGTCTGTCTGTTCATCAGTTGATGGACATTTTGATTGTTTCCACTTTTTGGCTGTTACTCAATGCTGCTTTGGACATTCATGTGCAAGTATTTGTGTGGACATAGATTTTCATTTTCTTGGATATATACCTAGGAGTAGAATTGTTGGGTCATATGGTAGATATGTTTACATTTCTTAAGAAACTGTCAAAACTGTTTTCCAGACTCAGCCTCCTTTAGTTACGTGGCACTTAAAAAGAGAATAGGTTTGGGTCCCACGTACAGCCTCTTTTATATTTATTTGGTTGTTTTCTTGAGATGTCTTTTATAGATTGTCCTCAGTCCCCTGTATTTTCTATAAACTGAAAGTTAGATCTGGAGTTTTGTGGATTCAAATTAATTGTTTCTGGCTAGAAACAATATCTAAACCTATGATGATAAAACAACATCATAGGTTGTTTTATCATTTTGGGTCATATCAGCAGGTACATATTTTGTTTGTTTTTTTGAGATGGAGTTTTGCTCTGTCCCCAATCTGGAGTGCAGTGGCGCCATCTCGGTTCACTGCAACTTCCACCTACCGGGTTCAAGCAATTCTGCCTCAGCCTGCCGGGTAGCTGAGACTACTGGTGTGTGCCACCATGCCCAGCTAATTTTTGTATTTTTAGTAAAGACGGGGTTTTACCATGTTGAGCAGTTTGGTCTCTATCTCTTGACCTCGTGATCCACCCACCTCAGCCTCTCAAAGTGCTGGGAGTATAGGCATGAGCCACTGCGCCCAGTCATTAGCAGGTACACATTTAAGTTTTTTTCCAAGTCGATGTTGGGTCCAGCATCATTTGTTGAAGAGATTCTTTCCCCCACTTAATTACCTTTTTTTTTTTTTTTTTTTTTTTTTTTTTGGTGGGGTCTCAATGTCGCTCAGGCTAGAGTGCAGCAGCACGATCTTGGCTCCTGGGCTCAGGCAATCCTCCCACCTCATCCTCAACTCAAGTGATCCTTCCACCTCATCACCCTGAGTAGCTGGGAGCACAGGCACACACTACCACGCCCAGCTAATTTTTTGTATGTATTTGGTAGAGATGAGTTTTCACCATGTTGCCCAGGCTGGTCTCAGACAGGCTGGTCTCAAACTCCTGAGCTCAAGGGATCTACACATCTTGGCCTCCCAAAGTGCTGGGATTACAAGCATGAGCCACTGCATGCAGCCTATGTGTGGTTCTATTTACAGGGTTTTTTGTTTGTTTGTTTGTTTTTGTTTTGAGAGAGGGTCTTTGTCACCCAGGCTGGAGTAAGGTAGTGCAAACAGAGCTCACTGCAGCCTCTCTCCTTTCTGGGCTCAAGCAGTCAGTCCTCCTACCTCAGGCCCCCAAGTAGCCACCATGCACTGCTAATTTTTGTATTTTTTGTAGAGACTGGGTTTTGCCATGTTGCCCAGGCTGACCTCAAACTCTTGGGTTCAAGCAGTCCTTGCACCTTGGCCTCACAAATGGTGGGATTACAGGCATGAGCCACTGAGCCTGGAGTATTCATGGATCTTTTTTTGGAGACGAAGTTTCACTCTTGTTGCCCAGGCTGGAGTGTAATGGCACCATCTTGGCTCACCACAACCTCCGCCTCCTGGGTTCAAATGATTCTCCTGCCTTAGCCTCCCAAGAAGCATGCACTGCCACACTCGGCTAATTTTGTATTTTTAGTAGAAATGGGTTTCTCTGTGTTGATCAGGCTGGTCTCAAACTCCTGACCTCAGGCAATCATCCCGGCCCTATTTATGGATCTTTAAAGAATCCCTGCAGCCTCCCTGAACTCCAATCTCTGTGTTACCTAAGGTTCTACTCCTAGTACCAAGACCTAGAATATGCCTCCACGTAGGAAGTCAGGCTGAATATGGGGCTTACTTCCTATGTTTCCCTTCTCTTAAGGACCTGTCTTTGTTGGCTTTTTCTATTGTCTGAAAGCAGTTGTTTCACATATTTTGTTTCATTTTCCATTTGGGATTTTTGTTTGTTTGTTTTTAGTAGTGAGAAGGCAAGATCCATGCTCCTTGATAGTCAGAAGCAAAAGTTTGTTTCTCTCTGTCTCTCTCTCAAATAGTTTCTATTCTGTGTCTTGAAGTATTCTGATACTTTCCTTTGTAGTATCCCATCTGCTAAACTCATCTAATATAATTCTCATTTCAGACATTGTATTTTTTACTCTAGAAGTTCCATTTGATGTTATTTTATATCTTCCATTTCTTTTCACATTATATTTGTTTTCCTTTAAATTCTTCAGCATATTGAATCTATATATGTGTATATAAGTATACATATATGTGTGTATATATGTACTTTGTGTGTGTGTGTGTATTTTTTTGAGATAGAGTTTCGCTCTTGTTACCCAGGCTGGAGTGCAATGGCATGATCTCGGCTCACCGCATCCTCCTTCTCCTGGGTTCAAGCAATTCTCCTGCCTCAGCCTCCTGAGTAGCTGGGACTACAGGCGTGTGCCACCATGCCTAGCTAATTTTTTTGTATTTTTAGTAGAGACGGGGTTTCACTATGTTGACCAGGATGGTCTCGATCTCTTGACCTTGTGATTCACACACCTCAGCCTACCAAAGTGCTGGGATTATACGTGTGAGCCACCACGCCTGGCTATATATGTAGATATATATATATGTTTTTTTGAGTTAAGAGTTTCGCTCTTGTTGCCCAGGCTGGAGTGCAATGGCACGGTCTTGGCTCATTGCCACCTCTACCTCCCAGGTTTAAGCGATTCTCTTGCCTCAGCCTCCAGAGTAGCTGGGATTACAGGTGCCCAACCCACACCTGGCTAATTTTTGTATTTTTTAGTAGAGACGGGCATGTTGGCCAGGCTGGTCTCAAACTCCTGACCTGAGGTGGTCTGCCCATCTCGGCCTCCCAAAGTTCTGGGATTGCAGGCATGAGCCACCGCACCCGACTAAGCATATTTATAATAGCTGTTCTTAATGTCTTATTTTGCTGATTCTATCATCTCTGTAATTCCTGTTCTTTATTGATTTTTCTCCTGGTTATAGGTCACGCTTTTTTCTGCTTTTTTGGCATATCTAGTAATTTATGATTGGATGCCAAACATTGTAAGTTTCTGAGCACTTGGATTTTATTGTCTTCCTTTAAAGTTTGTTTTAGCTGACAGTAAGTTATGTAGTTGCTATCAGCTTGATTTAAAAAAAAAAAAGCTTATTTTTAAGCTTGATTAGGGTGTCTAAAACACTTCTACTCTAAGACTAGTTTACTTTTTTTTTTTTTTTTTTTTTTTTGAGACAGGATCTTGCTGTCACCCAGGCTAGAGTGCAGTGACACAATCATGGCTACTGCAGCTTTGAACTCCTGGGTGTAAGCAGTCTTCCTGTTTCACCTTCCTGAGTAGCTGAACCACGGGTACACACCACCATGCTAGGCTAATTTTTAAAATTTTAGGGTCTCCCTTTGTTGCCTTGGCTAGTCTACCTTTAATTATCAGGGCATGTCCATCTTGGGTCTCTCTACTGTTTGAGTATTCCCTCAGGTCTCTTTACCCTGTCTGGACAGAATTAGAATGCCTCCCAGGTATTCCTGTACTACTTACTCCTTCAAGGCCAGGATCTGATATCTCAGTGGAATATTCTGATACAGAACATGTGATACACTGATATTCTGATATATCTGAAACAATATATCAGAAACAGCTTTCATTAAAAACTGTACTTCAAGTACCCATATAACCTTTCTGTTTTTCACTTTCAGCACGGTGTTCAATAAATTTCTTGCGATTATTCTATACTTTATTATAAAATAGACTACTTTGTGTTAGATGATTTGGGCCAACTATAGGCTAATGTAAGTGTTCTGAGCATATTTAAGGTAGCCTAGCCTGAGCTAGGAGAATCGCTTGAATCCGGGAGGCAGAAGTTGCCGTGAGCTGCGTTCCAGCCTAGGTGACAGGGAAAGACTCTGTCTCAAAAAAAAAAAGAAAGGCTTTATTGGGATGTAACCACCATCATTAGTCAAGGAGCATCTGTGTATATCTTTTGATATTACACTATGGTATTTGATCCTCACCACAACCAGTGAAATGGATAGTATAATCTTCATTTTATAGGGAAGTAGGGAAAGGTAGCAAGGCCCAGGGAAGTTGGTTTTGTGACATGTTCTTAAGTGGCAGAACTGGGTCTTGAGCCCAGATCTTCTGGTTTCATTAGTCATGTCCTTTAAGCTCCTTGAGAACAGAACAGTTTTTCTTAGAGTATTTTCTTAATTATGTGGCTGGCACTGAACATATCTCAAATTAGGAAGATATATCCTCACATGGAAATATATGAGATCATTTGTTTTTTTTCCAGAAAAGCTGTCATTGAATCAGTTGTCGTGCCTCTGAAATCACTGTCTTAGAATCAAGGAAATGTATAGATCTCTCTCTAGTGCCTAATAGAGCCTTTACCATAATATATGCTTGGTAAATATTTGTATGCTAGGTTCAAGAATAAGTTGATTGTATAAAGCAAAATGTACTTCTAAAAGTTGTATGCCTGTGCTTGTCTCTTCAGGTATTTTATGCATGGTGTGTGTCGGGAAGGAAGCCAGTGCCTATTCTCACATGACTTGGCAAACAGCAAGCCGTCCACCATCTGCAAGTACTACCAGAAAGGCTACTGTGCCTATGGAACTCGGTGCAGGCAAGGACTCTGCAACAGGCTCCAGCTGTGACACTGATTTCATTTGGAGAATGGTTCTTGATAAGGGGGAAATTTTAATGTAAAAATAATATGACAACATTACAAAAAGTATGGCAAATAAGTTTAAAACCTCAGTTTCAGCACCCTAAAACTAAATCAGTTTTTTTTTTCCCTCACTCTGTTACTCAGGCTGAAATGCAGTGGCATGAACTCTGCTCACTGCAAACTCTGCCTTCTGGGTTCAAGTGATTCTTTCACCTCAGCCTCCCCAGCAGCTGAGACTACAGATGTGTGCCACCGTGCCTGGCTAATTTTTATATTTTTAGTGGAGACTGGGTTTCACCGTGTTGGCCACGCTTGTCTCAAACTCCTGACCTTGTGATCTGCCTGCCTCAGCCTCTCAAAGTACTGGGATTATAGGCATGAACCACTGCACCCGGCATTTTCTTATCTTTTTCTTTTTTTTTTTTTTGAGACGGAGTCCTACTCTGTTGCCCAGGCTGGAGTGCAGTGGCACGATCTCGGCTCATTGCAACCTCCACCTTGTGGAGTTCAAGCAGTTCTCCTGCCTCAGCTTCCTGAGTAGCTGGGACTACAGGCGTGTGTCACCACACCTGGCTAATTTTTTATATTTTCAGTAGAAATGGTGTTTCACCATCTTAGGATGTTCTTGACCTCCTGACCTGGTGATCAACCCACCTCGGTCTCCCAAAGTGCAGAGATTACAGGTGTGAGCCATTGTGCCCGGCCTAGTTTTCATTTTTTAAACTACTTTTCAGCCTTATTCTTATGAATATCTAGTTATAAAATTGTACTTAATTCCAGAAACCTGTTCATGCTTTTGTAGTGAAGAGCTGATCTTTTCTTTCCTAGGCTGCAAAGCTTCCTTCCCTCCTTTCTCTGTGCAGTGCAGTGCAGTGGGAAATGATAGAATCAGGCCCACCTTGATCTCCTCCTGCCAGTGAACACCAAGAGAGACAGTCAGGGAGAGATCATTGGCCCTTGTCAACATTTTGAGGACTCCTGCTCAAAAGGACACTTGGTCAGTCAGGCATCAAAAGATTTCAGCTCAACATCTCTTTGGAACTTTCAGGCTCTCTGTGTGTCCGTCTCACTGAAGTCCCACAGGGACACTTAGGCATAGGTGATAGATAGCAAATGTCCCACTCACACTGAATTGCCAAGCATCTGTTAATAATCGATAAGCCTATTAGAGTTTAAATATTCAAAAAGATGGTCTCCTTCTTCACCTTAACAAGTGCAGCGGGAGGAGAGCCACTGGCATTTGAGGAGTGTGGCGTCTGGGAATGTGTGGGGGTGGCATGTCTGTAATGCGTCTGCTGTGTGTTTTGTTTAGATATGACCACATAAGGCCCTCTGCTGCAGCTGGAGGTGCGATGGGCACCATGGCCCACAGTATACCCTCCCCGGCTTTTCACAGTCCTCACCCTCCTTCTGAGGTCACTGCATCCATTGTGAAAAGTAACTCACATGAACCCGGGAAGCGTGAAAAGAGAACATTGGTTCTCAGAGATCGAAGTGAGTAAGCGGAAGCCTTTTGTTGCGTCTTTTTGCATAGTACTCTTGCATATGCTTGTTGCTCCTTTCTAGCCTCCTCTTGTGAAGAAGGCTCCTAACCTAATACACCTCCAGGTTGTCCATGTGGAGAGACTTCAGAACTGCTCTGAAGAGGCTCCATGTGGCTGCAGATCATTCAGATGATACATTTACCCTCGTGCCCAAGGCTGTGGGTTGAGCTCCAAGACTGGCCTGGCAAAACAAAAACGCAATCTTTTTGTCAACATGTAGCTTGCATCTTCATATGGTGGTTGTCCAGTTGGTGAGAAGCATCAAGCTCCTCATTTCAAAACTAAATATTTTGGCTGGGCATGATGGCTGATGCCTGTAATCCCAACACTTTGGGAGACTGAGGCAGGTGGATCACCTGAGGTCAGAAGTTTGAGACCAGCCTGCCCAACATGGTTTAATAGAAACCCCGTCTCTACTAAAAATACAAAAATTAACTGGGTGTTGTGGCGGGCGTCTGCAATCCCAACTATTTGGGAGGCTGAGGCAGGAGAATTGCTTGAACTCAGGAGGCAGAGGTTGCAGTGAGCTGAGATCATGCCACTGCACTCCAGCCCAGGTGACAAGTGTGAGACTTCATCTCAAAAAAGTAAATATTTTGCTGAAGAGCATGTTTCACTGTTTGACTTTTAGGCCAGTGAGTAGTTTTAGTTCTTATGCTGACAGCGTTTGACATTTTAGATTGTACCTTTGGGAACAGAATAGCACACTAGGATTTGGGACATGGTCTGTGACCTAAAACAGGGTTTGATGAGGAAGAAAGCTACAAATTGTAAAAGTTGTTTTTATTGGATGGTCCTCACCAGGTGAAGAGATTTCTAGTTCTTGGAACTGGGTACCATGAGGTAGGCAGATTCCATCCTCAGCAAATGAGTAATCCTGTGAGAATGCATGACCTCTAAACAAGCTCAGAGGTGTGCAGTGGGAAAGCAGCAGCTCCTGGTGTGAGAAGGGGTCACCATGGGGCAGTTTACACCGGCCTCAGGACTCACAGATTTGCTCTAGACATCTATTCTAGTTCACTTAAAATGATTGATAACTTTGCTGGTGTAAAGGAAACACTGTGTTCTAATGATCTCACTTTTTTTTTTTTTTTTTAATATTAACTGGTGCGTGTGTTCTTTTGTATAAGTGTATCCTGTTGTTTTGCTATTACCGTGTCTTGCCATTTAAAAAAAATTTTTTTTTAATTATTATTATAAGTGATGTTACTATGAACATTTTGTACTATTCCTTTCATTTTTTCCCCCTCAGTCTATTTTTTTGCCATATGTCCTCAAGAGTGGAATTCTTAGGTCAGAGTAGCTTAATATGTTAGGCTTTGGCTAACATCATACGAGAAAAATTAGGCCATTTTCATGTGTGTGTGTTCTGTGTGTTATATTCAGATCTCTCTGGCATGGCTGAAGGAAAGACTTACCCGAGCATGGTGAGCAATCTAGGCAGCTGCAGCGACCCCCAGCCCTGCCCTGAGATGAAGCCGACTTCCTACCTGGATGCCATCAGGAGTGGCCTTGATGACCTGGAGGCCAGCAGCTCCTACAGCGACAAGCAGCAGCTGTGCCCCTATGCAGCTGCTGGGGAGTGCCGATTTGGGGATACCTGTGTCTACCTGCACGGGGAGGTCTGTGAAATCTGTAGGCTGCGAGTCTTGCACCCCTTCGACCCAGAGCAGAGGAAGGCTCACGAAAAGGTAAAGTCAAAAACCTTTGCATGAACTCATATTAAGAAATCTGAAATGTACTGAACAGGACACTGAAAGCCATCCATACACACTCAAAAAGAAAAAAAAAAATCTGAAATGTACTAAGTGACAAAATTGTTGGTATTTCCACAGGCATCCTCCTGCCAGTAATATCCACAGTATGTATCTGGCATATTTACATCCTATTTTCAGCTTATTTTTTCTGCAGTGATTTTACCAGTTTTTTGGAAACTGAGTCTTCCTCTGTCACCCAGGCTGGAGTGCAATGGTGCAATCTCAGCTCACTGCACCCTCTGCTTTCCCGGTTCAGGGGATCCTTCCACCTCAGCCCTACTGAGTAGCTGGGATTACAGGCACTCACCACCATGCCTGGCTCATTTTTCTATTTTTAGTAGAGACAGGGTTTCACCTCATTGGCCAGGCTGGTCTTGAACTCCTGACTTTAAGTGGTCTGCCTGCCTCAGCCTCCCAAAAGGCTGGGATTACAGGCATGAGCCACCATGCCCAGCCTATTTTACCAATTTTGGATTACTCAGAATAAAGAGAAAAAGAAGTGGTATCTGAAACATAAAATCATGCTAAGTTCAAAGAACAGATCTAGCTGGGGAACATGGTATGTTGTCTTTGTGTCTCTGTCACACGCAGGCAGATACAGCATCCTCCCTCCCTGGGTTCACACTTCCTCATGATTGGGATCCAGCTAAGTCAAGTTTTGGAAGATTTGAGCCCAAATCATAGAATCTGAAGAGCTACTTGTTGGAAGAGCCTTTTAAAGTCATTAATATCTGCAGCGTTTAGGGAGGATCTGCCTTATGCTAGGCCCTGTGCGTGGTACAGAGGGTATGAAGCTGGATAAGAGGCAGGGGAGGGCCAGGCATGGTGGCTCACACCTGTAATCCCAGCACTTTAGGAGGCCAAGGCGGGCAGATCGCTTGAGCCCATGAGTTCAAAACCAGCCTGGGCAACATGGCAAGACCCCCGTGGCGTGGCAGCTTGGCTAACTTTTAACATTTTATTTTATTTTATTTTTAACAGAGATGAGGTCTTGCTGTGTTGCTTAGGCTGTTCATGAACTCCTGAGATCAAGCAGTCCTCCTACCTTGGCCTCCCAAAGTGCTGGGAGTACAGGTGTGAGTACAGGTGTGAGGCACTGCACCCGGCCTAAGGCATGTTTAAATGGACAGTGTATTCCTAGATAATCAAGGGGTAAGTTAGTACTGAATCCATGTGGCAATGAACAAGGAGCCACTCTCCATTGTCTTTCAGGGAAGCAGAGGGTTAGAGCTTTCTTCTTTTTGCAAGTTTGTGAGGTCTTTGTGTGCAGTGAGTGTTGGCTTGTCTCAGATCTGGACACACCGAGCTCACAAGGGCTGGGCCTAGGTTTTCTCTTTGCACTTGCTTGAATGTCAGCACATAGAAGGAATTCAGGGCATGCCTAGTGAATGAATGAATTCACTGAATCATTTTTTGGGGGAGAATTGGTGCGGCTTACATATGACTAGGCTGCCAGCCTTAAGGCTCATGGTAAGGACGAGTCAGCGTCTCTGATGTTGACATGGCTCAGAGTGGGGGGAATCAGTGCCCAGAGGAGCTGGGGGACAAGGGCCGCAGTCCTTATGGACTCTGACTCTACTGCAGTTTAACCTGGTTAGATCTCCGTGGTCTCAGCTCTCAATGGATGGTTAACCTGTCACCTCCTAGGAAAGCAAGGGCTGGACCGGTGATGGTTTGAAGTCCTTTGTGTGGTCTGAGGGAGATGTCATTGTTCTGACTCAGGCGGAGGCTGGCCCTTCCTCGCAGCAGTCCCTGTCAGTGTTCCTTCCTGATCTCAGCTGTGACAGGCAATGTGGCTACAGCTGCTTCTAGGGCTCCTGCCACTCCTCGGTGGCCCACAACCAAAGGTTTCCTTCCTGTCTGTACTTCAGATCTGCATGTTGACGTTCGAACATGAGATGGAGAAGGCCTTTGCCTTCCAGGCAAGCCAGGACAAAGTGTGCAGTATCTGCATGGAAGTGATCCTGGAGAAGGCCTCTGCTTCTGAGAGGAGATTTGGGATTCTCTCCAATTGCAATCACACGTACTGCTTGTCCTGCATTCGGCAGTGGCGGTGTGCCAAACAGTTTGAAAACCAAATCATTAAGTAAGTACAGCCAGGAGTCTTAGCTGTAGGAGCTGGGAGAATGTTTGATTTAAGACTTTATTCCATCCACCTTGAAGCCCTCCCTCACCCTCCAGGGTTATCTTAGTGCAGGGTAACCCATGAGTTCTGGCCCCTGGCTGCATGAACTTCAGCAGGTCACTTACTTTTCCTGTAAGTGAAAAGTGCCTGTTCCTGTAAAAGGTGGGCAATAATTGCTACCAGGCTTTCTAAGTTCTGGGGATGAACTCGGCAAAGATAATCTGTGTAAAAAGGTGTTAAATGGCACTAGCCTGTTTATCTCCTTGCCTTGTGTTTGAAATCCAGTACTATCTGCCCACAGCCCAGTTGCCCGTTAATCTTTTTGAGCTTCATATTTCCCCCCACCAAAAATGAAAATAGAGTTATTTGAGGATTAGTTGGACTAATGCATGATGCCTGGTGCATGGGATGTGCTCAGTGCAGCCAACATAGGAGTCTCAAATTCTCCAGCAGGACAGGGGAGGAGATGACATGTGGAGAGGTCACTGCACGCTTTGTACTGTTCAGAACTCTTCACATCTGTCTGCTCATCTCATTCTCTCAAAGACCCTCCTAGTTACAGATTAGGAAACAGGCCTGGTGAGGTCAAGTAACTTGCCTAAAATCATGTGGTAAAATAACTGCTTTATTGAGATAAAAGCACACAATTTAGTTCACCACTCATCTGCTTTCTGTCTCTACAGAGTTGCCTATTCTGGACACTTCTTATAAATGGAATCATGGGATATGCGGCCTTTTGTGCCTGGCCCCTTTCACTGAGTGTAGTGTTGTCTGAGTCCATCCCAACTGTAGCATGTGCCCGTGCTCCTTCCTGTGGCTGAATTGCATTCCATTGTATGGACACACCACATTTCCCTTATCCATTCCTCAGCTAGTGGACATTTGGGCTGTTTCCACTTTGTAACTATTATGAATAATGCTGCTGTCAACATTTGTGAACATAGTTTTCGGGGGATGTGTGTTTTCATTTCTCTTGGGTATACACCTAGGCATGAGATTGCTAGGTTTTATGGTATAATAACTCTATGTTTGAGAATCTGCCACACTCTGTTCAAAGTGGCTGTACCATTTTACATTCTCACCAGCAGTGTATGAGGGTTCTTATTTCATCTGGTTTTTGTTTAGGAAAACCTATTTTTTTTATTTTATTTTAAGTTCTGGGATATATGTGCAGAATGTGTAGGTTTGTTACATAGGTATACATGTGCCCACGTGATTTTCTGCACCTATCAACCTGTCACCTACGTTTTAAGCCCCACATGCATTAGCTATTTCTCCCTCCCCTTCCCCCTACACTGACAAGCCCCTGTAGGTGATGTTCCCTACATGTGTCCATGTGTTCTCATTGGGAAACTATTTTTTTTAACAGTAAATAAGTAATAGTAAATATTAGATTAAAGCTATGCAAAGCTCTGCAACTTACACATAAGTAATAGTAACTATTATTTACTATTCACTTATTATTTTAATAGTAAATAAAAAATAGTAAATAAGGTTCTTGGATTATTGTGATTTCATCTTTTGGAATTTCTGATTAAGGAAATGCCTGTAGTGCATTGAGCAAGAGGTTTAGCAGAGAGGATGCACAGGCTTTGTAATGTGACCTCTCCCTTACTAATCTAATTCTTATTTCAGGTCTTGTCCAGAATGCCGTGTGATATCAGAGTTTGTAATTCCAAGTGTGTATTGGGTGGAAGATCAGAATAAAAAGAATGAGTTGATTGAAGCTTTCAAACAGGGGATGGGGTAAGTGCTTTGAGTTTCCACATGTCCCTGCTGCCTGCCTGGCTTTGCTGTTGGCCTGTGTCCTTGTTCTCCCTCCCAGCACTGTGGCCTTAGAGGCCTCTTCCTCTCTTCCTTCTCTCATGCACCATTCTGGGCTCTGGGATGCAGCAATGAGCAGGGACATGGTAATGTACACCTGTTTAATTTTTGGTGATTTTATTTTATTATTTTATTTTTTGAGATAGGGTCTCACTGTGTTGCCCAGGCTGGAGTGCAGTGGTACAATCTCAGTTTACTGTAGCCTCAGCCTCCTGGGCTCAAGCAGTTATTCCACCTCAGCCTCTCAAGTAGCTGGCACTACCAGTAGCGCCACCATGTCTAATTTTTTTTTTTAGTAGAGACGAGTTTTTGCCATGTAGCCCAGGCTGGTCTTGAACTTCTGGGCTCAAGTGATCCTCCTGCCTCAGCCTCCCAGAGTTCTGAGATTACAGGCATGAGCTACTGTGCCTGGCCCAGTTTTTTCAATTGTCTGTTGTCAGATGTCTTGTGGGTTTATCACTGGGAAACAGGGAGGCAACACAGCTGTGCACTTTGCCGTCTGTATGTGAGTGCATAGCAGGTGACTGGAGGAACGATGGTGGTGCATATTTGTTGTTTATGTAGGGATTTGGACCGAAGAGCTAATAGCAAAATGGGTGTTGTAGGTAGTTACAGTTGATGATTGTGGTAATTTGAACTGTGTTGTTGGAGGACAAGTGTTAGGTAACTAAACAGTGGTGTGTTCCTTTCTTAGGGCTACTGTTACAAATTACCACAACTCAGGTGTCCGAAAGCAATAGCAAGGTATCCTGTCAGTTCTAGGGGCTAGAAGTCCAAAATCAAGGTGTGGGCAGGGTTGGTGCCCTTTGGAGGCTCTGAGGGAGATTCTCTTCCCACCTTTCTCAGCTGCTGGTGGTCCCTGCAGTTCTTGCTGTTCCCTGGCTGCAGCAGCGCCACTTCAGTCTCTGCCTTTGTCCTCACTGGCCTTCTCCCTGCGTCTTTCTCCTCTGTCTCTTGAAAGGACAGATCACCATTGGATTTAGGACCCACCTGTTATCCAGATGACCTCATCTGGAGATCCTTACTGTAATTACACCTGCAAAGACCAGTTCCATATTAGGCCTCATTCACAGGTGTCAGGGCTTAGGATTTGGACCTTTCTTTTGGAGGCCACGACACATGCCGATCACAGCTATGCAAAGCTCTGCGACTTACGCATATCAGAGCTATGAAAGCAAGGCTGCCTGCTTACCACAGCTTATCTAGTTTCCTGTTGATGAATACCTGAGCTGTTTCCACATTTTGGCTGTTTTCTAGGGATTTAAAATATACTGTTAATTTTTCAGTCAGAATTCCTTTTCTTACCACCTTATATGTGTCTTCATTATCTTTTGTACTATGGATATTACATGCATTCTATTTACATTATCAACCCCACAAAATAAAAATACAGTTTTTGCCTTAAAATGCATAGGTTTTTTTCCATAGAGGAAAAGTTTATTTATATAGGTATTTACTATTTATTTCCAGTGTTTTTATTTGGTATAATTGCCCTTTAGCCTGAAGAACTGCCTCAAACGTTTCATTGTTCTGTTGGCAATAAATTATCTTAATTTTCTTTTTTCAGAAATGGCCTTTTTCCCTTCTTAAAGGTTATTTATCTTGACCTAATTGGTCTCCCCACCTTTGCCTCTCTTTACTAAATAGAATTACCATTTTTCCCTCATACGATCTTCCTGTGTGTCCACAAGAGGGCAGGCGTGGCAAGCAGAGGGGTCCCAGCATGTAGAAAGGGGCTCTGCTGAAAAACAGTCTGGAAATTGTTACTGCTGTTTGGATCTTTCCTTGCTTTGCTTTCCTTTGATGACTGTGTTTTTTGCATTTCACAGACATTTACTGATTACTCACTGTGGGTCAGGCACCTTCTAGCTAAGCACCACTGGGGGGATGCAGAGATTTGCAAGACAGTTTTTCTTTTCTTTTCTTTTTTTTTTTTTTTTGAGACAGTGTCTCACTTTGTCACCCAGGCTGGAGTACAGTGATGTGATCTCAGCTCACTGCAACCTCCGCCTCCAGGGTTCAAGTGATTCTCCTGCCTCAGCCTCCCAAGTAGCTGGGATTATAGGTGTGTGCCACAACACCCAGCTAAGCTTTGTATTTTTTAGTAGAGATGGGCTTTTGCCATGTGAGCCAGGCTGGTCTTGGACTCCTGACCTCAGGTGGTCACCACCTCGGCCTCCCAAAGTGCTGGGATTATAGGTGTGAGCCACTGCACCCGGCCAAGTAAGACAACTTCATGGAAAACTGCAAAAGGGCAATTATGATACAGGTATGCTGGTGACCAGTTCTTCATGAGGGACCATATGTCACAACAGAGAAAGCACTTGGATCCACGGGAGGCTGCCAGGGGAAGCAGTATGGGACACAGAACCATGAAGCAGGAAGCATCACCTACAGACAGGGGGAGATGATGGAAGGACATGGGCAGAGAAGGGTATAGGTTTTGTGTCTGGGGGACACTGGGAATGGCTCCTGGCATTGAAACAGGTGTGTAGAGGATGTGGTGGGACCTACAGGGACAAGACAGACTGGAATCTAAGGGACATTTGAATCCCAATGTGACCATGGTCTTTAAGAACATGTTGGGGCAGGCATGGTGACTCATGCCTGTAATCCCGGTACTTTGGGACGCTGAGGAGGGCAGGTTGCCTAAGCCAGGGGTTTGAGACCCGCCAGGGGAAACATAGGGAGACCTCATCTCTTTAAAGATAAAAAAAAAAAAAAAGGTTGGGAAGCTCCTCCGTGGTACTCTGAAGAAGCTGGAAACTGGTGGGAGTGGGAGGGAGGCCAGTGAGGAAGTGACCCTGGCAGGCAGGCAGCAGAGACTTCCACAGTGCGGGAGCCCAAAGGGCGAGGAGATGGAAAGTGATTTGTAAACAGAATGAACACAATTGGCTGTGAGAGCTGAGAACACAGAGGGAGTCAGAGTGAACTGGAGGCTTTTGGCCTTGGTGACCAGATAAGCCTGGGGGAGGAAAAAAGAATATTCTCATGGGAGTAGGGGACTAGCAAATAATGTGTTTGACCTGTTCATAGCCAGTGTGCTAGGATGCTCTGGAGTTGTCCAGCAGGCTCTGGTGAGGGCAAACTGCTTGTGGTCATTTGAAGTCTGCTCAGAACCCCAGGCAAGCGGGGTCCTGGAGGATGTGTGGTCCACACACCTGCTCTGCAGCCACCCATGCTCAAATCAGACTAGCTGTCAAGGAGCTTTTCTCCTTCCACCAAGACAAGCTCACTCTCTCCCAGGCTGGAGTGCAGTGGTGCAGTCTTGGCTCACTGAAACCTCTACCTCCCGGGTTCAGGTGATTCTCCTGCCTCAGCCTCCCGAGTAGCTGGGATTACAGGCAACTGACACTATGCCTGGCTAATTTTTTTGTATTTTTAATAGAAACAGGGTTTCACAATGTTGGCCAGGCTGGTCTTGAACTCCTGACATCAGATGATCCATACACCTTGGCCTCTCAAAAGTGCTGGGATTACAGGCGTGAGCCACTGCACCCAGCCAGGAAATTTTTCTTTAGGCTGCTCTGAAGCCACCCTTAGAGAACTTCACCACTGGCCTGTGGCCATCCCATCTGAAAAAACGGAAAACCACTGGAGTCAGGAGCCCCCTTTCCCTGTTCTTGTCCCCTCCCACTGTCACACACTGCAGCTGGCCCTGGCAGCAGCGTGCCCTTTCTGCTGTTTAGCTTTATTTCTGTGACTTCCCTGCTTCCTCCATACTCCTAGATGGCCCTCTGGATTCTTGGTTATCCTTTATTTTTCTTTCAGTTTGGGGTACTTGATGACTGGATAAACCAGAGTTCATTTGAGCAAAATGGGAATTCATTGGATTGAGAGTTTCCTCAGGAGCAGGGTTCCTAACATAGGGGTCTGTGGGTAGAATGGTAGAATTAAGAGAAGGAAAACATTTTTAACTGTTTTGGTAACTGTCTGCTATAGATTTGTGCATTTTATGCATTGAACAACACTGTTCAGAGAAGGGGTCCAAAACACGTAAGGAGTGAAGCCCTGGTGCCAAGGGTGGAGACAGGAAAACTGAAGACCTGTGGCTTTAGGCAGCTGCTAAAACCCACTGCTTTTCCTGTAGTCACCTTGACAGCACTGCAGCCAGGAAGGGAAGGGGAAACTTGGCTGGGTGGAGTATCTAGGGAATTCTGAGCAGAGGCAAGTGGCTGGCTTCAGACCTTGGTGGCCAAAGGAGTGATCCGGCCTGGCTTAGCCTTGTGGTGACACAGGATGTGCTCTGGAGCTGCTGGAGGGCCTGTGGAGCACTGCAGGCTCCACATAGCGAGTCCCCAGGGAGGTTCACATCCTTTGCAAGGCTGCAGGTAGGTGCGGATACTTACTATTCTGCTTGGAAATCAGAATCCCAGCTGTGTTTGACCTGAGACAAATCACTCAACCTCTGCCAGCCTCAGATGCCCCACCTAGAATGTGAGGCTGACCCACCTCTGGCGTAAGGGCAAGGATGGAGGAAGGCAGTGGCCCAATCTGGACTCTACATTTTCCCACCAGCCTCTTGACTCTTTCCTTTGCTTTTCAGGAAAAAAGCCTGTAAATACTTTGAGCAAGGCAAGGGGACCTGCCCATTTGGAAGCAAATGTCTTTATCGCCACGCTTATCCTGATGGGCGGCTAGCAGAGCCCGAGAAACCTCGGAAACAGCTCAGTTCTCAAGGCACTGTGAGGGTAAGGACTTTGCTTTCTCTAGTTGGGGACACTTAGCAGCTATGGGCATTTCTAGGTACTTGTTCCTGGCAGACAAATGGCGGGGGTAGGCAAAAGAAAGATTAAGCAATGCAGCCTTCCTGTTACTCTTAGTAGTAACCAGGCATGTCCACTGGCTGTTTTTGCAGTTCTTTAATTCAGTGCGGCTCTGGGATTTCATCGAGAACCGAGAAAGCCAGCATGTCCCCAACAATGAAGATGTCGACATGACAGAGCTTGGGGACCTCTTCATGCACCTTTCTGGAGTGGAGTCATCAGAACCCTAAAGAGTAGATGGTCACCCTGCACCTTGGGCTCCATTGGCCAAACTTTCCCAAGCCAGGGTGTGCAGAGCTTCCCTGTACTGCAGCCAAGGGGGCATGTGGCTTGGATTTGAGTGGAGTTTTGCTTAGCCTTGGTCTCATCTACTCTCCATTATTACAGCCATGGGGAAGAGTGAAGGATATAAAGTAACCTAGTAAGTGTATGGAATTGCTGTTTTATAGCTGATACAGTTACACCTCAAGTCCATCATGGGTAACAACTAACCACTCAGACTGTTTGGACTGATTGCTTTAAAACACAAACCTGGCTCTTATTGTTGATCTTTTCTTCCAACAGTAAACTTGCAGCTGCCCCTAATGTGGCAGATTTGTTTTTCTTACCGAAGGATTCAACCCTATAAAAGGATTCCTCTCTAGTGTATTTCTCTAGTATATCTAATGTTTGGTCAAAATTTTTACAGAGCTTTCAAGAACACACAATGCAGAGTGAGCCCAGCATAGCTGTTAACATACAACTTTTTTTTAGGGCTTTAAGGATGGTCATTTTTTCGAGTTCTCTCAAGTGTCCCAAATCAGGGTAACAATCTTGTTGCCACATGTGCAGCAAACAAAGTGGAAGTGTAGATCTTTTTCTCTCTTAGGGAGGCTCTTGGAGCAGGAGGTACTGTATTGAGTAGCAGTCTAGCCTCCCTGTCTGGTTGCAGCCTCCAGCCAGGGCCCTCCAGGGAAACAAAGCCTCTGCTCTCACCTGTGGGTTCATGCCCATCAGGGTAATTGTATTGAGAACTCAAAAACACACATGCACTTACATAATGTGTGGTTCGTACTCAAGCAATCTATTATCTGGAAAGCTTGGCTTTGGTTTGAAATTTTGTAAAAATTTCATGGCACCCCAGGGTTTCTGTTTCTGATTCTGACCCAGCAGTGGTTCTGAAGAGAGCTGACGGCAAGTCTTGTAGTCATTTTTAGTTGAAGGGTTCGCACAACCTTGTGAACCACCACAAGCTTGTTCTGTGTGTTTTTAAAAAGCTGTACATACCAAATGTTTTATAAAACACATTACAACATCTTAGCTGAGTTTAGCATACTTTCTGCTTAACTTTTATACTATTCAGTGGAGGGTTACAAAGAGTACAAAAGTTAAATTACAAATTCATTCCCAGTCTAGGCTCTGGGCACATTTCCTGCTGCTTGAATTCTGCTCCTGAAGAGGGTGAACAAATGGGGCGTTCAAGCTGTCAGCTCAGAATTACTTTAAAAGGAGACAGCCATTACAACTAAATTTAATTTATTTTATTAAAATAACATAATTGCGGGACCATCAGATGATAACTGTATCTTGTCAGGTGCAATAAAAACAAAATTAAAACCCACATCATCAAGAAAACCTGTATTCCTGGCTTCCTTGTATACGCATGATACGACTAGAGAAACAAGGCTGTGTTATTAGAGAATCAAGGCTGGCCCTGCGGCCCCGCCCCATAGGGGCAGCTCCTGGAAGACAAAATTCAGCATGATGGAAGACTGCTCCGAGAGGGCCGAGATGGGGACCGGCCGAGTGCCTTGCCTGGAAAACCATCCCAATGCACTGGACACCTTAGAAGCTGTGAAAGGAGGCTGTGTCCCCTAAGAAAAGTTCCATAGTACCAAAGCAGGCTCTTTCGGGTGGCCAGAGTCTCGGCAGTCCTGGGCTGTTTGGTGCCTTATGTGCAAAATGTCTGGCGCTGCACCACTCTCTGAAGAAAGTCCCGCCTGTGATATGCATTCCTCCAGAAGTTGATTTCCAAAATCCCATGTGGTTCCACATCAGGCTGGACTGCCTGCTAACTTACTTCCTCAAACTACATAGCCAACAGCTGGGCTGGGCCCCTGATTTTTGGATTACCATCAATATCCACTTGCGCATCTAGGGAAGGCTGAGCCTGGAGCATGGGGTACATGGGGAAGGAGCAGGACGCACCAGCATTGCAAATGGCTTCCTTCTCCCAGGGCCCAAAGGAGTAGAAAAGAAGGCAACATGAAGTAAAGGCCCTGTGAGCAGTCAGTCTAGAAGATCCTTAGCAGCAGCTTCTCTGAAAACATGTGCTCCGCCTCTGGAGAAAGGGAGCAGAAAAGTGGTGCCTGCTGACTTCTCTTTCTCCCCTGGCAGCCTGAGGGCAGGTGTAAAGTCAACTAGAAGACAGGCAGCCTCGGGGACGTGGTCAGTGTGCAAGCATTGATATCCTCAGTGTGGGCTGCCCGATGCAAGGATGGCTCGGAAGCGCTCCGGTTGATCTTCGGTAGAGAGTGCTGGAGCAGCTCGATGGAAGACAGGATCTGAAACAAAGCCCCAGAATGCTCTCATTAGTTGGGGCTTGGGGGTCCAAAGATACTGGCCATACCCTGCCCCCACCATCTTGTAGAGGACCTGGTTCCCTTCCCTATAAAAACAAAATACTCCCCTTATACTGCCATCTTTAAGAACCAACCCATGCTTTAATCCCGTTCTTGCAGCCCTGAGCCTTACCTGGGGAAAAAGAGGCCTCTCTTCCTTTACTTTCTTGACACAGTCAGCTACCAGCCTCTTCATTGCTTTGGGGCAGTTCTTATATAGCTTACTAAGATCTGGGGAGGCATACCCTCGGCCCACCATGAAGATGATCTAAGGGAAAAACAGCTGAGTGAATGAGGGGGGGATGAACAACAGAAAATAACAAGTCCTAACCCTCTAGCTGCTTAGGCTGGCAGGAGGCCCAGGGGCTCCCACGAGTCGGGTCCTTTAGCACCAGCACAGACTCACCTGATCTCGGTTGTTAATGTGAGAGTAAGGAAGCTCCCCTGTCATCAGCTCATATAATACGATGCCATAGGAGTAGACATCTGACTGGAAGCTGAATGGGTTGTTATCCTGCATTCGGATTACCTCTGGAGCCTACAGGGAAAAAGTGTATTTATCACCATATGACAGGCCCCACAGACATCTATGGGCCAGGCTTCCCTTTCATTAGTTATGAATGAGTCCATTCTTCAGTCCCCACATAGCTTTTCCCCAAAGGACTCCAACTCAGGCACGGGTTAAAATGGCTCAGGAATCCTTGTCTTTAAAGGACCAAGACCCAGCATTTCTATCCCAGCTTATTAACTCCTCTCCACACTAAGCTTCACGGTGGTTTTGATCAACAGCTTCCTCAAGAAAATCTACAGTTGCCCTGAGCCTGGCTGTCACTAGGGGTCATGTAGATTTCAGGAAAGTGTACAGAAACACTTTACGTTTGCACATAAAGCTTCATTCCTTTTGCCCTGCACCAAAAACTGCTAGTGGGAGCCCAGATTCTCACCATCCACAGAACAGAGCCAGTAGGTTGTTCAACCTGCTGAGAACCACTCCAGCGTGACTTTACTGTTGCCAAACCAAAATCTCCAATTTTCACTGTTAGGCCTTCATGGAGAAATATATCTCAATGCTTGTTAAGGACTGTGGTTTCAAAAGAATGGTCAAATTAATTTTGAAAAACATGCCAAAGTTCTTTATAACATGGTAATCTCTCCACCTTCTCTCTGTTGCAGCCTCTCTGCACTGAACTTCTTAAGGTATATGAAGTTCTTAAAAGTGCTTTGGAAATGCCCCTTCTTCCAGGGGGCAGGCAGGGATTATTCAATGTGCCAGATTTGGCCCTAACCAAAAACAAGTCAGTTTTTTTCCCTGCTTCTTTTCCCTATTTCCACATCTAGGTGCTGGGTCCCTGGCTTTGTGACCTTACCACATAATACATGTGCGTGAAACTCTAACATGATGAACAGAAGCCACACTCCAGTACTCCCCAGAGGGCCAACTATGGCTTGCTGACAGCTTACAGTGGATTCTGCCTCTGTTCCGCCCTCAAATCACCATCTGAACCTTGAGTGGTTAACAAAATAGCAAATCCCTTATTGAAGTGTTCAATGTTGTCCTAAGAAATTTCTCATCAGAATTAGTACCATTTGAGTGACTTCAAAATGAAAACCAAAATCAGCTTGCTTCTGGGTAAAAAAGTCATACAGTTTTAAGTCTAACTTGTGAGAGAGAAAAAAAATTGAAGAAAACAAAATAATTTTTAAAACACACATGAAGCAACTTGTGAGCTGTGGGTGCCCAGGAACTCACACCTCCTTAAATCCGGTGTCTGCTTTCATGGTACAATGTTTGGCTGCTAAAAACCCCACCATTGAAAGGTGTTCCACGCCTCACACAGGTACCTAAAATAGGGCATGTCCTATAATCCAGCTCAACACAATTATCATGCCTCTCACTGCTCAAGAAGCAAAGTGTGGGCTGTAATGCCATCCTCCTTTCACAAGGAAAGGCTGGTGGAGGTGGCACATTCAAAATTGTTAAATTTCATGCCTTACAGCATTAAAAATACCTTTCTTCATTTACTCTTCTATAAAAACAAGACTTAGAAGGGGAGAAGGGTTGTTTCCAACAGTGACTTCTGAGGAACCCACTTATGTACCTTTGAGAAAGACCATTTAATTAATTTATTTATTCGGGACAGAGCCTTGCTCTGTTCCCTAGGCTAGAGTGCAACCGCACTATCTCAGTTCACTGCAACCTCCGCCTCCCAGGTTCAAGTGATTCTCCTGCCTCAGCCTCCTGAATAGCTGGGATTACAGGCACGTGCCACCACACCTAGCTAATTTTTAAATACAAAGACGAGTTTTGCCACATTGGCCAGGCTGGTCTCAAACTCCTAGGCTCAAGAGATCCACATGCCTTGGCCTCCCAAAGCGCTGGGATTATAGGCATAAGCCACCACACCCAGTCAAGAAAGACCATTTTAAATAGTGATTTTTGGAAACCTTTCGACATTTGGCTTATAGCTTACTTGCTATCCACCTAACAAGCAGATACACATACATACACTGTCCACAAACTAGAAATAAACATAAGACAAAAGCCCAATCCCCCTCAGGTTAAATTTAGTAATAGTGTGATAAATTATGCCTATTTCAAGCTTACAAAAATCTCTCCAAATCACTTTTGCTGAGATAGAAAGGAACCTAACCTAAACATCGCTCTCATCAGTCCTGGTGAGGCATATGCTGCCGAGGGGCAGGCCAAGCCTACTAATTTTCTGACTTTTGTGTCTTGTCCTCTGCCTCTTTCCTTAAAATGATATTCCCTGGCACCAAGGGTCACTTGTGATAAAAAGGCTCTCTTCTGAGCAGTCACATGGAACTCAACAACCAAAGGATACTGTTGGATTTCATGTCTCTGTGGATGATGTTCTTTGCATGCAAATAGCTGTGAAGGGAAAAGAAATTATTAAAAATAAGTTTGAGGGGCATGGGTAGAAAGCAGTTTTAAACTACAGTTAACAAGTAAATCCACTGAAGGCCTGGCTCCCAGGAGTGTTACACACAGGGATGGACCCTGTGCTGTTCAGCCTGGTTCACATCACTACTTACCTGAAGGCGAGGCCACAGCACAAACATGCTTACACCTTTTTTTTTGGAAACTGGAGTGCAGGGGTACAGTCATAGCTCACTGCAGCCTTAACCTCCTAGGCTCAAGTGATCCTCCCACTGCAGCCTCCCAAGTAGCTGGAGCCACTATGCTGCTGCTGCCCGCCCCCCTCCCCGCCGCTCTTTTTTTTTTTTTTTGGTAGATATAGGGTCTTGCAGTGTTGCCCAAGCTGGTCTTGAAATTCTGGGCTCAAGTGATCCTCCCAAAATGCTTGGATTACAGGCATGGGCCACTGTGCCCGGCCATCGCTGACACTTCTTAAAGCATCAATTTTACTCAAAAGTAATTCTGATAACCCAATGTCCATAACTGATGAATGAATAATGTGGCAGATCCATACAATGGAATGTTACTCAGACACAGAAAGGAAGTAGTGACACATGCTACAACTTGGATTAACCTTGAAAATATTATCCTGGGTTAAAGAGCCAGGCATACAGTACCACATCTTCTATATTATACACAGTCAAGCATCACTGAACAGCAGGGATACCTTCTGAGAAATGTGTTGTTAGCCTACTTATCATGCAAATATCATAAAGTGTATTTACACAAACCAAGATGGTGCAGTCTACCACACACCCTGGCTAAATGTATAGCCTGTTGCACTTAGGCTACAAACCTGTATGGCCCTCAGTGTACTGAATACTGGAGGCAGTTGTAAGATAGTGAGTATCTGTGTCTCTAAACATAGCCAAACAGAAAAGGCACAGTAAAAATATAGTATTATAATCTTGTGGGACCACCTTCCTATATGTGGTCTGTCATTGACCAAAACATCATTATATGGTACTTGACTATATTACATCTTACATGATTCCATTTATATTAAACTACAAAGTAGGCACAATCCATAGAAAGTAGACTGTAAGTGGGTGGGAGGTATTGGGTGAATGCTAATGGGTAATATCATTTGGATATTTGTCCACTCCAAATCTCATGTTGAAATGTGATCCCCAGTGTTGGGAGGTGGGACCTAAGTGTCATGTGTTTGGGTCATGGGGGCAGATTCCTCATGAATGGCTTGGTGCCTCCCTGCAGTAATGAGTGACTTCACATGCTATTAGTTCACATGTAATCTGGTTAGAGTCTGGGGCCTCCCTCCATGCTTTCTTGCTCCTCTCTCACCACATCACATGTGGCTCTCGTTGCCTTTTGCCATGAGTAAAAGCTTCCTGAGTGCCTCACCAGAAGCAGATGCTGGTGTCATGATTTTTGTACACTCTGCAGAACCATGAGCCAAATACACCTCTTTTCTTTACAAATTATCCAGCCTTAGGTCTTCCTTTAGAAAAACTCAAACAGACTTATACACCGTACATATGTTTCTTTCTGGGATGATGAAAATGTTCTAAAATTAGATGGTGGTGATGGCTGCACAACTCAATACTAGAAAACCACCAAGGTGTACATTTTAAAAGGGTGAATTCTATGATATATGAATTATATCTTTTTCTGAAAAGTAATTCTATTTATTAAAATATACAGAATGCAACTTCCATACGATTTTAAAGACAATATGAGAATTTGTGTAGCACTTGCAAGCACAGCTATAGCTTAATAGCTCCCAGATGTCTAGAAGTATGAGGAATTCCTACTCCTCTACCATAAGGCACACTTCAGAGGAAAAGCTGGAGAAGCACTACCCTGGTTTAGCCAGGAAAGGCAGGAGGATCACTTGAGGCCAGTCTGAGACCAGCCTGGGCAACATAGTGAGACCCCCGACTCTACAAAATACACAAAAATTAGCTGGGCATGGTAGCGTGTGCCTGCAGTCCCAGCAACCTAGGAAACTGAGGCAAGAGGATCACAGGAGTTCAAGGATACACTGAGCTATGATTGTACCACTGCACTCCAGCATAGGCAACAAAGTGAGACCCTAAGGAAAAAAGTTTTTAAGTAAATTATCCTGAAAAATGACATCTGCTTAAACCCTCATGTGGCAGGCACAGCCACACCTCAGACAGCTGAGCAGAAGGTACATACCCCGACTTGTTCTCAGGTTTTTGGATAAAGTAAGGGTAGCAGGAAGAGCCTGAATCTGAGTGCCAAGGGGGAAGCTTTGCTTGGGTAAGGAACCTGAACTTTTTTTTTTTTTTCTGAGACAGAGTCTCACTCTGCAGCCCAGGCTGAAGTGCAGTAGCGTGATCTCAGCTCACTGCAACCTCTGCCTCCCGGATTCACGCAATTCTTCTTCCTCAGCCTCTTTAGTAGCTGGGATTACAGGCATACGCCACCACACCTGGTTGATTTTTGTATTTTTAGTAGAGAAAAGATTTTGCCATGTTGGCAAGGCTGGTCTTGAACTCTTGGCCCCAAGTGATCCACTGGCCTTGGCCTCCCAAAGTGCTGGGATTACAGGCATGAGCCACTCCACCTAGCTAGAACCTGAACAACACATTCCTAATAACTGACCCTTCTAGCCCAGGCCAGAGGCTTGTACAAAGATAATCACAGAATCACTTAATGGACTAGAAGGCTTTTCCTGATCTTGGTTCCAATTTACAGACAAGTTTGATGCCTGGGTCCCAGAGAGGCATCAGGCCATCTACTCACTCCATTCCCTGAGCCGTCTGCCGGGCAATGTCAATTAGCTGGAACATCTGAAACTTGGTCTCCTGGACATGCAGGTGTTTGTAGAGGCTGCTGCCCTCGCACCACTGGGTCACAATTGCCAGGTTGTCCTTTGTCATGTACCCCATGAAAAGCAGAATGTTCACATGCCGTGTTTTGCTGAGGAGAGGAAGAGAGGAAAGGGAGGAGGAAAGTGCTCAGGAAGGTCTACTGTGCTTTCCTGTGGGTTCTGTGCTCTTGACACTACTCCCAGTCCCAACCTGGGCTAGAAAAACACATGGCACAGCTGATAACCTGGGTGGCATTCTGAGCAAACAGAGGAGCCCACCATTAGTTCACTAGGCCATCAGTTCAGTGCTAGCCTTGCTTACAGAGAATACATTCTGTTTCATCACTGTAAACTCATGACCCTCCTTGTGGAGGTTACAAAGACTCCTGTGTAGAAGTCTCCATTATATGACATATTCCTACAAGTCTAAATAGTTAACTGAAAGATTTGAAAACTTACTGTTCTGAAGTCTAAAATAAGGCAACTCAGCTATAAAGAGGGTTCTAGGAAATAAAGATAAAAATAGGGCCTATTTCTCCTGCCCACCTCAAAACAAAACCCAGAGATAGAACCTGGGCTATTGAGTTTACTGTGCCCAGAGGAGGGTATTCTCCTGAAAAGGGGCTCTTTGAATGGCCTGACAACCACATAAACTAAAGGAAACATCCCTTCGCTCTCACAGGAGGAGCATCCAACCACAGGAACTCCACCGTGAGTCCTAACTGCCTGCCAGTCCCAGCCCACGGCACAGACCACTGACTCTGCAGTCCTTGTACTCCCTACTCCAGAGGGACTGGACTGCCAGCTTTCTACTCACCGCAAAACAGCCACCTCATTCCTGAAGGCCTGGAACTGCTCTGGGGTTGGGTCGACAACCTTTAGGATCTTTACTGCAACATCTCCTACAAAATTAGTTGACAGTCAGTGCAATCAGTTGAATGACTTACTCTTTCAAATAACCTGGTTTTCAGGAAGATACAGTGACTCACTTATCCAAAGAATCATATACCTACACAAATACAACAAATCTCACATTTTCTTTTTTTTTTTTTTTTTAAGACAGAGTCTCACTCTATTGTCTAGGCTAGAGTGCAGTGGCACACTATAACCTCAACCTCCTGGGCTTAAGCAGTCCTCCCACCTTGCCTCCTAAAGTGCTGAGATTATAGGTCCAATTTCTACATTAATTCAAATAACTGAAAAAAGTTACATGGGTAAATGCTATCCCTACAGCTACACCTTCAATAGGCTTGGTTAAACTATTCATACCAACCCTGGCAAGCTCCAGAGGTGAGATCATGTGTGACAGGTCAAAACCTTGTTCTGTGGGGATGAAATCAGTGCATGGATATGAATGGCCTGGCAAATACAGAATGATTGGGGCTGGATGCTGGTTTAAGGAAGCAGGCCATTTAGCAACTATTGAGGCTGACCTCTGAATCTACATTTCAGTGAGAACTAATATGGTCCCTAGTAAAAATTCAGAAAGATACACTGAAATTAAGCTGCTCTGCCTTCAATACCATTAAAAAATAAGCCTAAAAATACTGAATCCTGGCATCATGTATACTTTTCTCTCTCTTAATCCTCACATGTGCCCTATGACGTAAATAATTTTATCTTTACTTCACAGACAACAAGCAGAGAAGTTTAGTCACTTGCCCAAGGTCAGACTGCCAAAAAAAAAAAAAAAAAACACAGAGTGCTGGAGCCAGGACTGGAACCCCAGTCTGACTCCAATTGATATTCTACCTACAGTACTGACAACTGATTGTCCAAGCACTGTGAGTAAAACCAGCCTCGTGATATAACTTTAGACATATCCAGGGATCAGTTCCACTTTAGAGTGCTACAAATTTAAAAGCCACTTTCAAAAGTATTTCTGGAGCCTCTGTTGGAACATTCTTCCTTTATTCCTTTTTTTTTTGAGATGGAGTCTCGCTCTGTCACTCAGGCTAGAGTGCAGTGGCATGATCTCAGCTCACTGCAACCTCCACAAGCGATTCTCCTGCCTCAGTCTCCCAAGTAGCTGGGATTACAGACATGTTCCACCATGCCCAGCTAATTTTTGTATTTTTTGGTGGAGATGGAGTTTCACCATGTTGCCCAAGCTGGTCTCAAACTCCTGACCTCAAGTGCTCTGCCTGCCTTGGCCTCCCAGAGTGCTCAGCGCACCCAGCCCTCCTCATTTCATTTTTGGGAAGAAAACTGGTAGAGAGATGGTTGTCACAATAAATCTCAAAATGTCTCCCTGTGGTCTCTGGTTTTATCATCTGAAGTTTCAATGATGGGTCCCTGTGTTTTAACAGCAGCCTCCAAAGTGGCTCTCATCCAGTTAACCCTCACATGTGACAAAGGCTGGCCAAACCACCTAAAGGTCTCGTATAACCTCAGATTCCATTTAACCCAAATAATTCTCAGTCTTTATGGGACCCTAACAACACCCTCTACCTCTACCTCTCACTCAAACTGAAGCCATAAGATCTCCTTGAGTTCTCGGAACAAGCCAGGTGAGTGGTCCACTTTGCACCTGATGTTGCTGCTTCCCTAGGTATCTGTACCACCCTCACCCTCTGTGCAAATGCCACTGTCTTGGCAGACTCCTTTCTGACCAATCTACTATTTGGAACTGGGACTGCCTCCTTTCCTCCATTTTTCTCCTGAACAATTACAGCACACTGTATATTCTACTTTTCTTGTTTACTGCCCCCACTAGAATATAAACTCCTTAAGATTTTTTTTTTTTTGGAGACAGGGTCTTGTTCTGTTGCCCAGGCTGGAATGCAGTGGTGTGATCATGGCTCACTGCAGCCTCAATCTCCCTGGCTCAAGTGATCCTCCTGCCTCAGCTTCTCCAGTAGCTGGCACAACAGACACACAGTCCCACATTCAGCTAATTTATAGAGACAGGGTCTCACTATTTTGTCCAGACTGGTCTCAAACTCCTGGGCTAAAGTAATCCTCCCACCTCAGCCTCCCAAAGTGCAAGGATTACAGGTGTGAGCCACTACCCATGGCCAAGAGAAAAAAAAAAAATTTTTTTTTTTCTTGAGACAGTCTCACTCTATCGTCCAAGCTGGAGTGCAGTCGCACAATCTTGGCTCACTGCAACCTCCGCTTCCCAGGCTCAAGCAATTCTCGTGGTTCAGACCCTTGAGTAGCTGGCATTACAGGTGTAAACCACCATACTTGACTAATTTTTATATTTTTAGTAGAGACAGGGTCTCGCCACGTTGGCCAGGCTAGTCTCAACTCCTGGCCTCAAATGATCTGCCTGCCTTGGTCTCCCAAAGTGCTGGGATTACAGGCATGAGCCACCATGTTCTTTTCATTTTCCTGCTTAGCAGCACACACCAGACATGGAAGGTCCCTGCTGTCAGGGCCTTACTCTACCTTCCCAGCTGCACAGTATTCCACTGCACAGACAAACCCAACCGATTTCTCTAGTGCCCTATTAAGGCACATACAAGCCATTTCCCCTCTACAGCTCTGACAAGCACTGCTGTAATGAATAAACTTGAACAAAGATCAAGTCTCACACTTGGGAACATCTGTAGATGAAGCTTCCTAGAAGTGGAGCTGCTGGGGCGAAGGATGGGTGTGTGCTGGCTCAGACTCAAAGGAATGGCCAGAGTCCCCTCCAAAGTGACAATTCTGATTTCCCTCCCACTAGCTCTGGAGAAGCCTGCCTGCCCCCCTCACCCCTGCATCACAGCCCACAGCGTGTGCACATACGCTTCTGAGAGGTGCAAAATAGTATCTCAGCATGATTTTAATTGGCATTTCTCTTACTATACCCAGAGTCAGGTATCTTTCCATGCGTCTGAGAGGCACTTCCTATTTCTACAGATGCCGCCCATGTCAGTGTGGGGGACTGTCATCTCCCTGGACAGTATTCTCATGCCAATATTCAAAGACCTCCTACCTTTCTTGCCCTCTCCCCTCTCTTATGCACCCTACTCTCTATACTGTAAAAGGCGTGAGGCCCCACACCCTGCAAAGCCTGCAAGGTCAAGTATGATTGGCCCTGTCTGCTTCCTGCACCTTCTACGGCTCCATTCCCTCCTCACTCACGCTGCTTCATGTCTGGGCCTTTCAGTTCCTCCACACTGGCTCTACCTACCTCAGGGTCTTTTCAGTCCCCAATCCCTACCCTGGACTCACCCCTGCCACCACCACTCCCCTAGACTGGCAAACTCCTACTGATGCTCTCAGCCTCAGCATCACCTCCCCAACTAGTTACATGACTTGGCACCCAGTTTTTTTCCTCCACCATTCACTGCCTGTTTATTTGGGTGCTTTTTTTTTTTCTTTGAGACAGCGTCTCACTGTCGCCCAGGCTGTAGTGCAGTGGCGGGATCATAGCTCAACCTCCCAGGCTTAAGCAATCTTCCTGCCTCAGCCTCCTAAGTAGTTGGGACCACAGGTGTGCACCACAATGTCCAGCTAATTTTTGTATTGTTTGTAGTGATGGGGTTTCAGCATGTTGTCCGGGCTGGTCTTGAACTCCTGGCCTGAAGCAGTCTGCCCGCCTCAGCCTCACACAGTGCCGGGATTCCTAGCTGAGTGATTCAGACAAGTCACTGTGTTCCATTTTCCTTTTCTCCTTATGTTACTATTATCACTTCATTCATTCCCTTAGCAACGTTTAGTAAGGTGCATATTTGGTGGAAAGGGCCATATCTTTAACAAAACAGACTTGGTTCCTGCCTTTACGGAGTTGACATTAAAGGGAGGGGGACGTTCTGATCAGGTCAGCTGAGTAGCTCAGGAAAGAAGGGTGGGGTGGGCTTCGGAGCAGGCCCCTGGGAGTGTGTTGAATGAGACGTGTGAAAGAGGAGTCGGCATTAACCAGGCCACAAGAGGTGGGGTAGTGGGAGCATGGCAGGAGAGCCAAGAAAGCAGCCCAGGAACAAGGAGCGGACATCGTGCCTTCAAGGAGCAAGGAGCAGACATCCTGCATTCAAGGAGCACAAGCATGGCAGGGCACAGGGATCTGGAGGATGAGGTGGGGGAGGGCGGCAGGCAGGGCCAGGGCATACAGGGTCTGGGGGGCCACACTGAAGAGCTGGCCATCCTGTAAGGAGCTGCAATGAGATTTTAATATCACTACGGTCAAGAAGTGTAGCCCAACTGCTGTCCTTTGGCATCTTTCTTAAATGATTGCAGCTTAGAGGTCCTATGAAGATGTTACAGTAGGCACGTGGCAAGGAACAGAGCGGGCAATGACCTCATCCCTGCCTGTAGCTGACTGGCCGGGGGTGGGTGGAGGGCACCTGACCCAGCTAAGCCTGTCACAAGAACCCCTTCCTCGGCCCCGGTTAGTCCAGAGGAGACATCCTCCCTTCCTAGGGTTGTTTTGGACTTGGGCTGAGAGAACATGGGGTGACTGTCTTTGGGGGCTTGTACTGCAAGGTGTACCGCTCAGCAGTCTGTGATGGCCAGGCTTCCCACCTAGTAGAAGAAAAAGGAGAAAGAGAGACTGAATATTAGAGAATGAATAATGCAGATCTAAAGGTGGGGAGTGAACAAGTGAGGAAGAGAATGCAGATACAGTGGCACGGGTGTCCTGGATATTCCAATCCCAGCACCCAGCCCGCCCTTCCCCTATGGGAGGTTTTGCAACTAGCCTGCTAGTGTGAGCTCACCCCTCTTATTAGTGATTGGTTTGGGGAAGATCACATGACCGTTGCTGGGTCCAATAAGAGGAACTCTGAGGTTTTGCATGATGGTTGGGGGACAGATACCCTCTCTTACTCTCAAGACAGGGATAAGGACACAAGCCTGAACAGGTGCTGGCAGCTGGTGTGCAACTTTCAGGGGAGCCAGGTTTGAGGATGACACTGACATCAGAGGGAACAATCAAGAGACAGAAAGAAAATGGGTCACTGGCAATAGCCCCAGGCTCCTGGACCAGCCAGCCCAGACATCTGCCCCACCTCTGGGCTTTCCAGTTGAATGAGCCAATCCTTTCCCCTAAAATTTATGTCTGTTTGAGTTGGTGTTTCTGCTACTTGCAACCAAGGAACTGACTGGTCATGAGGCTTTGCTTCAGGTCTCTGGGCTGCCCCAGCAGCCTCTGGTTAAATGCCCACTTTTTGCCTAAATTGCTGCAATATAGGAATTTGGCCAATGACTCAACTTGCCCACTGCCTCCCCAGCTCTAGAATGCGGATAATTATATACACTTGATTGAGCTGTTAAATGGATTAAAAATGATTTAAAGACTGTCTAGCACACTGTAAATTCTCAGCACGTTAGCAATTATTATTCGAAAGTACTGAAGGGTGGCTGAAAAGTCCCAATCCCAGGGAGCAATCAGCCACACCCCTCCCCCCATCTTGTTTGTGGTCCCTTTGTTCAGATCAGCAAGTCCCTTCTTCACAAACAGTCCCAGAGAACAGCTAGCCCAGTTTCTGTCAGAAGGGTGGCAAATCTGGCCTGAGAGTAGGGATGGGGGGTGGATCTGAAATGAAAGAGATTTGACTCAACTTCTCCGGTAGCTGGGTGGTAGAGGAAGCCCTCATGAGCTCATTTCTCCATCAAATACAAGCTGGGGTCTAAAGTTTCAAAACACAGGCTGGGGCACACTGGCACAGTCCCGAGAGAGGACAAAGGAAAGAGCCGAGATGGAGGAGAAACAGCAACATGGCAGGTTCCACAACGAGGAGGCTCCTGGGCTGGATTCCAGCCACATCCGTTCTCTGGGCAGCTACAAGCCTGCAGGAACAAGGGACCCCACCACGTCTGTATTTACAGCTGGGAACTGGCAGTGGCACGGGAAACTCGGAAATAAACTCTAGTCAGGAAGTGAGAAGTGCAAGATGCTTCCATGGCAACGCCCATCTGGGGATCCCTGCCCACAGCTGGAATCATTCAGAAGCAGGGCTTATCGAGAGATGTACACCAAATTCATGTTTTCCATTTGCACCCAGAATATGACACTTAAAGTATACTTCCTTGGGAAGCCTCTGTGAATAATCCCTCTGTACTACAGCTCAAAAAATCTCATTCTTCTTCAGAGCACTCAGAACACATGACTTATCCATATGGCTTTGTGGTTCTTGGGTTTTCTCCCTGGCTGTGGGCTCCACCAGGGAGGAGCTGTGCCTGCCTTTCTTACTGGTGCCTGGCCCAGAGTAGGGTCTTCAGTCAATGTTTACCGAATAAACTCTCCTATTTTTGTTTTATTTTTATTTTATTTTTTCAGATGGAGTCTCACTCTGTCGCCCAGGCTGGAGTGTGTGATCTCGGCTCACTGCAAGCTCCACCTCCTGGGTTCAAGCAATTCTCATGCCTCAGCTTCCCAAACAGCTGGGACTACAGGGTTACGCCACCACATCCAGCTAATTTTTTTTGTATTTTTAGTAGAGATCAGGTTTTACCATGTTGACCATGCTGGTCTCGAACTCCTAGCTTCAAGTGATCTGCCTGCCTTGGCCTCCCAAAGTGCTGGAATTACAGACGTGAGCCACCGTGCCCCACCAGTACACCGATGTTAACAGCAGCATTATTCACTATAACCAAAAGGTGGAAGCATCACAAGTGTCCATTAACAAATAGATAAGCAAAATGTAACATACTTATCATTATTATTTAGGCTTAACTATGGACTGAAATTTCCTTCAAAAAGAAGGAAGTTCTGATACATACAACATGAATGAACCTTAAAGACACGACGCTAAGTGAAATATGCTAGTCACAAAAGGACAAATACTGGATTCTACTCACAGGAAACACAACCGTCAATCTCATGGAGACACAAAACAGAAAGGTGGCTACCAGGGGCTGGGGGTTTGGGGATGGAGAACATTGTTTTTCAAATACAGAGTTTCAGTTTGCAAGATGAAAAATGTTCTGTGCATGGATGGATGATGACGGTTGCACAACCATGTGAATGTACTGAATGCCACTGAACTGTACACTTAAGGTACATTTTTTTTTGGTAAGTATATTTATCAGTAAACAACTGGGCATAATATCAGAAAATTAAACACCTGACTTCTAGATTACCAAATGAGCTGTGTGTATTTTCTTTTTTACAGTTTCCTGACAAATAAAAACTGTTTAGGCCGGGTGTGGTGGCTCATGCCTGTAATCCCAGCACTTTGGGAGGCTAAGACATGTAGATCGCCTGAGGTCAGGAGTTTGAGACCAGCCTGGCCAACATTGTCAAACCCTATCTCTACTAAAAATACAAAAAAATTAACTGGGTGCGGTTGCATGTGCCTGTAGTCCCAGCTACTCGGGAGGCTGAAGCAGGAGAATCGCTTGAAACCAGGAGGCAGAGGTTGCAGTGAGCCAAGATATCATGCCATTGCATTCCAGCCTGCGCAACAAGAGTGAGACTCTGTCTCAAAAAAAAAAAAAACCAACCTATTTATACTTAAAGTATGCAACTTGTATATGTGTATACATTATGACAGAATCACCACAATCAAGCTAAAGCTAATTATAAAATAGAAAAAATTGCCCAGGCATGGTGGCTCACGCCTGTAATCCCAGCACTTTGGGAGATCAAGGCAGGTGGATCACTTGAGACCAGGAGTTCGAGACCATCCCAGCCAATATGGTGAAACCCTGTCTCCCCTAAAAATACAAAAATTAGCCGGGCATGGTGGCAGGCGCCTATAGTCCCAGCTACTCGGGAGGCTAAGGCAGAAGAATCGCTTGAACCCAGGAGGCGGACGTTGCAGTGAGCCGAGATTGCGCCACTGCATTCCAACCTGGGTGACAGAGAAAGACACTGTCTCAAAAAAATAAAAAATAAAAAATGTATGTTATCCATATCGTGCCACAATAAAACTTTTAAATGGTTAAATGGTAAATTTCATGTTATATTATATTTTATCCTAATTAAAAAGTACTAAAAATCTTCAGGGCCAGGCACAGTGGCTCACACCTGTGATCTCAGCACTTCGGGAGGCTGAGGCGGCAGGATTGCTTGAGCCCAGGAGTTTGAGACCACCCCGGGCAACATAGCAAGACCCAGTCTCTATGAATAATAAAATACATTAGCCAGGCGTGGTGGGGCATGCCTGTGGTCATAGCTATTTTGGAGGCTGAGGCAGGAGGATCACCTTTGCTAAGATGTTGAGGCTGAAGTGAACTATGATTCCCCACTGCACTCCAGCCTGGGCGACAGGGCAAGACCCTATTTCAAAAAAATGTTTTTTAAGTTTTTAAAAATCTGGTTCTTTCTCAAGATCAGAAGAACTACAAAAGCATTAGAGTTCTTTCATCTCAAGAGAAAGATGGGAGAGAACATGAATATCTAGAACAAGATTGGGCAGGTGGAGGAATGGAGGCTGAGGGATCATCTTTGATATCAAGAACTTTCTAAGTAGAAATGTTATAGGCCTCAAGTACACCTTGAGGAAGGTTGGGGTGCAAACTTCTCTGGACACTCAAACATTAAGCAGAGAGCTTTATTCTGAAATAACTCCACTCGACCTCCCCACAAGCCAAGCTCACGTGATTTCTTAACTTTTTAACACTTTTCCTGTTTATGAAAGTAGTATGTTATATATATATGTAGATATAGACATACATATGTGTGTGTATATATACAAATATATATATATAAATTTAAAACTTGGAACATAAATGTACAAAGAAGACTATAAAGTTACCCATACTCTCCCCACCAAAGGGTAACCACTGTGAAGACGTTGATTCATTTCCTTCCAGTCTCTTTTTTTTCCTCCAGCATGAGTGTGTATATAGAGAAGTAGAAAAGAGACATTTCCCCCTTTAAAGTCTTTTGCATGCCCAAGCAGGAGAAAAGAAAAAAAAAAGTCTTTTGCCCCTGCTTTCCTAGGAGATTTTGAACATCGAGTGAAAAATAACATTTTTCAATGGTGAAATTAAGTCTATTTCTTCAAACCATGGACTGCTGGGGAAAAAAGTGCTTCCCTCTTCCTCTTCTCTAATTTCTGCTTCCATCTGAACCACTATTTATAGACCAATGGTTTTTTTTTTTAAGATAGAGTCTCTCTGCTCACTCTGTTGCCCAGGCTGGAGTACAATGGGGCAATCTCAGCTCACTGAAATCTCTGACTCCTGGGTTCAAGCAATTCTCCTGCATCAGCCTCCAGAGTAGCTGGGACTACAGGCACCCACCACCATGCCCAGCTAATTTTTTGTATTTTTAGTAGATACAGATTTCACCATTTTGTCCAGGTTGGTGTCAAACTCCTGACCTCAGGTGATCCACCCGTCTCGGCCTCCCAAAGTGCTGGGATTACAGGCGTGAACCATTGTACCCAGCTGACCAAGGTTCTTAATCCTAACTGAGGATGCCCATTACAATAGGATACAATAATAGTGTCATAGCTACTATTAATTGAGGAACAACTAACTACAGAAGAGGCAGTTTCAAACACTTTTAAAATGGTGTGTAATTTAATCCTTAAATCCTACGAGGCAGGTACTATCATCATTTTACAGATGAGGAAACTGAGGCACAGAGAAGTTAAGCAACTTTCTCAAGGTCACATGGCCATTAAGTGGGGGTGGGGGGATTTGAATCCAAGGGCATCTGGCCCCAGGTACCTTCTTTCCCCTGGTCCACACTGCTTAAGACCCTGGCAGTATTATCAAGTATAAGCTTCATTCAAGGCTAGGTTCCCAGTGTCCCTATCACCAGGTTTGTCACGATTTTTCATACTTCTCTCCAGACTCATTCTGTTTCCTAAAGGAAATGAGAAATTACTGGAATTCAGCAGAAGTGAGACAGCCGGAAGCTACAGCTGACCACACACACACGTGGGTCTCCCACTGGGCTACCCAAGAAACATTCTTAAACGATGACCTTTCTGGAGCAACCAGGGGTCAGTTTCTGGGTGGATCGCCCGCCTGGACCGAGACCCACCCAGTGCCAGATGGACTGCGGAGGCCACTCCCTGACGTCCACAGGCAGCGGAATGGAGAGCATGTCGAGCGCTGGAAAACTCAGCCCACCACCCCATTCCATGTGCAACTGGAGAGAAGGCTGGGGGCGGCCGCCTGTTTAACAAGGATGGGCAAGGACTCGTGTGTCCAGGAGCGGGCCTGGAGTTAATATTTAGTCACTGTGGAAGACTGGCCAGTTACTTTTTTTTTTTTTTGAGACACAGTCTCACTCTGTCACCCAGGCTGGAGAGCAGTGGTACAATCTCAGCTCACTGTAACCTCCACCTCCCTGGTTCAAGCAATTCCCCTGCCTCAGCCTCCTGAATAGCTGGGATTACAGGCGCCGGCCACCACACCTGGCTAATTTTGGCCAGTTACATTTTTGCTGTCATTACACAGGTCCCTGGAGAAGAGCAGCTTGAGGCTCCCTCCACCCCATGGTAAAACCAGGCCCACCAGCGAGAGGGATCCCAGGAGTCAATCACTAGGGGGTTTGGTTTTCTGCTCAGATGAGAAGTTGATGCTTTGGCCTGAAATCCACTATCCGTTCAGCTGCGGAACCAGAAAAGGTCTCCCCACAAAGGAGATCACTGGAGTGAATGATAGGGCGAACGGAGAGCTGCGAGGTGGTCATTTACCCATCACCACCCTGACCACCCTGGCTAGGGGCCTTCCCAACTGCCTGTGGGCACCAGGATCACAGTGCTTTTCACAGTCACACAATTTGTGTGTGTGTGTGTGTGTGTGTGTGTGTGTGTGTGTGTGTGTGTGAGAGAGAGAGAGAGAGAGAGAGAGAGAGAGAGAGAGAGAGAGAGAGAGATAAGACTGGTTCTTGTTAACATTCTTAAAAAAAAAAATGCTGAGCTGGGTGATTCACGCCTGTAATCCCAGCACTTTGGGAAGCTGAGGCAGTGGACCACAAGGTCAAGAGATTTAGATCATCCTGGCCAACATGGTGAAACCCTGTCTCTACTAAAAATACAAAAATTAGCTAGGCGTGATGGCATGTGCCTGTAGTCCCAGCTACTCAGGAGGCTGAGGCAGGAGAATCGCTTGAACTGGAAAGGTGGAGGTTGCAGTGAGCTGAGATCCCACCACCGCACTCCAGCCTGGAGAAAGAGCGAGACTCAGTCTTAAAAAAAAAAAAAAATTGCTAAAAAAGTAGGGAGCAAGGTGCAACGTACTCTCATGTACCCAAACCTAGATTCAAAAATTGTCAAGATTCTGCCATATTAGCTTCATCTACTCTTTACTTTTTCCTTTCCCCACCTCCCTTTTTCCTTCTTGCCAAAGTATTTTATTTTATTTATTTACTTTTAAACAGGGTCTCCGTCTATCTCCTAGGCTGGTACAGTGGTGTGATCTCAGCTAATTGCAGACTCAACCTCCCAGGCTCAAGTGATCCTCCTGCATCAGCCTCCTGAGTAGCCAGGACCACAGGTATGTACCACCATACCTACCTAATTAATTTATTTTTGGTTTGAGTAGAGATGAGGCCTTTTTTTTTTTTGAGTCAGAGTTTTGTTCTTTCTGCCCAGGCTAGAGTGTAATGGAGTGATCTCTCCTCACTGCAACCTCTACTTCCCAGGTTTAAGCAACTTTCCTGCCTCAGCCTCCTGAGTAGATGAGATTATAGGCATGCACCACCACACCTGGCTAATTTTGTATTTTTAGCAGAGACAGGGTTTCTCCATGTTGGTCAGGCTTGTCTCAAACTCCTGACCTCAGGTGAGCCACCCAGATCAGCCTCCCAAAGTGCTGGGCTTACAGGTATGAACCACCATGCCCAGCCTGAGATGAGATCTTGATATGTTGCTCAGGCTGATCTCCAACTCCTGAGCTCAAGCAATCCTCCCACTTCGGTCTCTCAAAGTGCTGGGAATATGTGCATGTGCCACTGCACCGGGCCTGAAGTATTTTAAAGCAAATAGCAGATATCATCTCATTTCCACTTTATGCATTTCCGTTTGCCGCTCTGAAAAACATGGACATTTTCCTACATGTCCGTAATATTAGGCTGGTTCCATTACCAATCAAAATTACTATGTCCCACCACATGCTCCTGGAAAAAATTACTACGAATTCTCTCCTAGAAGATAAGACACAAGACTGGCAGAGGAACAAGGAAATGGGTCATCTCAGCCTGCAGTAATAGAGTAATGAATGCCCTTCTGGAGGGACGCTTGGCCATACAAATCCAAAAAGGTTTAACAAGCCACGAGTCGCTTCTGACTCAGCTCTTCCATTCATGCACTTACCACAAAAATACTTACTGATGTCTACCATGTGCCTGGCAGTGCCCTAATAATTCTTCTCTCTGGTACAGATGTGGAAACTAAGGCACAGAGAGGTGAAGCCACTTGCCTAGGGTTATCCAACTCTTAACAAGCCACGGCTGGGATTTGAATCCCAGCAGTCCAGGTTTAAATGGCAACACTAGATCCTGGCAAGGTGCCATTTGGGGCCTTCTACCAATTGGGAGACCAGTACTCTAGGTTCCAAAAACCACTATCTTTTTCTTTCTTTTTTTCTTTTCTTAATTTGAGATAGAGTCTCACTCTGTTGCCCAGGCTGGAGAGCAGTGGTATAATCTCTGCTCACTGTAACCTCCATCTCCCGGGTTCAAACAATTCTGATGTCTCAGCCTCCTAAGTGGCTGGGACTACAGACATGTGCCACCATGCCTGGCTAATTTTTGTATTTTTAGTAGAGATTGGGTTTCACCATGTTGTCCAGGCTGGTCTCAAACTTCTGACCTCAAGTGATCCTCCTGTCTCAGCCTCCCAAAGTGCTAGGATTACAGGTATGAGCCACCACGCCTAGCCCAAAGAGCATTCTCTAACAGAACTGATGAATGCCTACCATGTGGAATCTTCCCAAACCCTATGTATAGGCAGGGATGATTACATTAGTGCCACTTTTCAGACAAGAAAACTAAAGCACAGAAGATGAAGGTATCTATTAAAAGTTGCACATATACTTGTGGATATTATGTTGTGTATCTAGTATTTCCACCTCATCTTCCCCTACTTACTCTAAAATACTACCTTCTTGGATAGGCATACAACCCAACTGGAATATTCCCTGGGGATGGTATAAAAATACTGAGGATTGGCCGGGTGCGGTGGCTCATGCCTGTAATCCCAGCATTTTGGGAGGCTGAGGCAGGCAGATCACTTGAGGTCAGGAGTTTGAGACCAGCCTCGCCAACATGGTGAAATCTCATCTCTACTAAAAATACAAAAGTTAACCTGGCGTGGTGGCGGGTGTCTGTAATTCCAGCTACTTGGGAGGCTGAAGCAGGGAGAATTGCTTGAATCCAGAAGGCGGAGGGTGTAATGAGCTGAGATGACACCACTGCACTCCAGCCTGGGCCACAGAGCAAGACTCTGTTGGACTCTGTTGCACTCCAAGGATGGCGGTGGAGATGTTGGTCAAAGGACATAAAGTTTCAGTTAGGAGAAATAAGCTCAAAAGAGCTACTGTTCATCATGGTAGCAACAATTACTAACAATACATTGCATACTTCAAAATTGCTGAGAGAGTAGACTTAAAGTGTTCTCACTACAAAAGAAATAAGTGAGATAATGCATTATGTTAAATGGCTTCACCCAGCCATTCTAAAAGGTACACATATATCAAAACAGCATGTTGTATACCATAAACATATGTAATGTTTACTTATCAATTAAAACAAATAAAGGCTGGGCTCCCATCTATAATTTCAGCTACTCGGAGGCTGAGGAGGAAGGATCATTTGTGTCCAGGAGGTCAAGGCTGCAGTGAGCTGTGATCAAACTACTACACTCCAGCCTGGGTGACAGAGCAAGACCCTGTCTCTAAATAAATAAATACTGGCTGGGTGTGGTGCTTCACGCTTGCAATCCCAGCACTTTGGTTGGCCAAGGCAGGAGGATCACTTGAGGCCAGGAGTTTGAGACCAGCCCTGGCAATGTAGTGAGACCTCATCTCTATACACATACATACCCCCAAAATTTAAAAATTAGCCAGATGTGGTGGTGCTTGCCTGTAGTCCTAGTTACTTGGAGGCTGAGGTGGGAAGATTGTTTGAGGCCAGGAGTTCAAGGTTACAGTGAACTACAATCATGCCCCTCACCCCAGGCTGGGTGACAGAGCTAAATCCGGTCACAGAACAAAACAAACCACTGAAGACTATAAATCCTCTTTCGAGTTGATAAAACAGGAGGAATTGCACCTGAATCCAGCCTGCAGGCACAGCAAAGCCAAGGAGAGCCACAATGGCAGGTGTGAGCCCCATACTCGAGCTATGTCTGAAGCTCCCTTCCTAGAGACTCCCACTTTGGGAGGCCAAGGTGGGAGGGTCACTTAAGGCCAGGAGTTCAATACCGGTCCGGGCAACACAGCAAGACCGCCATCTCTAAAAAAAATTTTAAAAAGCTTAGACAGGTGTGGTGGTGCACACTTGTGGTCCCAGCTTCTTGGAAGGCCGAAATAGGAGGACTGCTTGAGCCCAGGAATTCCTGGCTGCAGTGAGCTATGACTGCACCACTGCACTCCATTCGAGGCGACGGAGCAAGACCCAACTCTAAAAAAATGAAAATAATAATGTTCCTGCTATGCATTGAAATAAAAGTACAGCTATTAAAATGCTTAAAGTGTTTATTCACACAGCACCTTGAACAATCTGGTGGAATCCTCTGACCTTGGGAGACCTGTCGGGTGGCAAGACAGCATCACGCCTGGCCGACGCGCTCCTGCCCACTCCTTTGCACACTCTCTCACGTATATTCTGGAAACACAAAGGCTTGAATGCTAGCTCTGAATAAGCCCTCCAGAGGAGGAGCTCGCCATAGACTCCCCCATTATGGCTCTGATACTGGAACGTATGCATGATTTACACTTACCACTTATGATGCTTCCTAGGATGGTTTAATAATAATCGCCTGGCCAACACAGTGAAACCCCGTCTCTACTAAAAATACAAAAAATTAGCCAGGCGTGGTGGCAGGCGCCTGTAATTACAGCTACTCAGGAGGCTGAGGCAGGAGAATCGATTGAACCCGGGAGGGGGAGGTTGCAGTGAGCTGAGATTACGCCACTGCACTCCAGCCTGGGCAACAAGAGTAAAATTCCACCTTAAAAAAAATAATAATAATAGCATAAAAAACAGCCAACATGCACTGAGAACTTTCTATGTGCCAGGAGCTGCTTTAAAGCTTCATACAGATCACCTCGTGATCCCCACAGCCCCATGTGAAGTGGGTGTCATCCCCATTTCACAGATGAGGAATGAGGGTCGGGGGGCTATCACTTATTCAAGGTCTCATAACTCAGATCTGACACAGCCAAGGTTTGAATCCAGCTGACTGACCACAGGGATGCCCTCACTATTCTGCTGCCATCAGAAAAACCAACAGTGACCAGGCACGACCTCTGTGCTTACTGCCATGCCTGACACTGACCCAGCGAGTCTGAGGATCCTTCTGGGGGGGTCACACAGCTGGGAGCACCAGAGACCTAGATCAGCCAACTTCCCACACTCACACTCACCCAGTATAAGTGACCACAGAGCCAGCATGTGGGCCACCTGAATGGAGCCTCCCCGAAGCCCTGGAAGACTTCCACTCCCAGCTTCCTTGCTGTCCCCCTTTAGCTCATGTTCTTCAGTCCAGAAAGGCCACTCTCCTCTGAAAGGAGGAAAAGAGGCCCAGAAAAAACACATGGAGCCTCACGTCACCACTTTTTAAGGCCAAAGAAGAGTGGCTGACCAAGCTGGGAGTTTTCTAAAACCATCCCATTCAAAACTTTTTTTTTGAGACAGGGTCTCGCTTTGTTGCCCAGGCTGGACTGCAGTGGCGCAATCTCGGCTCACTGCAACCTCCACCTTAGGTTCAAGTGTTCCTGCCTTAGCCTCCCAAGTAGCTGGGATTATAGGTGCATGCCACCACTAGTGGAAAATTTTTTTTTTTTTTTTTTTTAAAGATGGGGTTTCACCATGTTGGTCAGGCTGGTCTTGAACTCCCAACCTCAGGCGATCTGCCCGCCTTGGCCCCCAAAGTGCTTGGATTACAGGCGTGAGCCACCATGCTCGGCCAAATTTTTGTATTTTTAATAGAGATGGGGTTCCGCCATGTTGGCCAGGCTGGTCTCAAACTCCTGACCTCAAGCGATCCAGCTACCTTGGCCTCCCAAAGTGCTGGGATTACAGGCGTGAGCCAACACGTCCAGCCCAATTCATATTATTCTGTACAGTTCCTCCTCTCCTCGCTGCTAGGTCTCAAGCTGACATGCTTAATTGTGCGTTATGATCATGACAGCTCATGCCATGGGGCTTACTTACCTGGAGTGCCAAGGCCCGTGCTAAGTACTCCCCAGTACTGACTCACTCAGTGAACCCTGCAGCCTTAAGAAGTCAGGACTGTTATGACCCTTGCTGTAGAATGAAGAAATGCAGCCCACATGGAGGCTAAAGCCACTTGCCCAAAGCTCTGGAGCTGAAAGTGGTGGTTCCTGAGGCCCTGCCTGTAGCCGCGTGGTGACAGTGCCTCCCATGAGGATGCCTAGGTGTGGACTGAGCACTGCATGAGATGACTTCAGTGAATTACCATCCTTTCTCTCTCCCTCCAGGCCAAACTCAGTGAGGCAGGTATTTGAAAAAGAAGTGAAGTCACCTGCCCTGGGTCACACAGCTAGTGCAGGGTGGAGCCCGGACACAGCTGCCTGCAGTGTAACTCCAAGCCATCAGCTGCAAGGCTCCGTGGCCTCACACCTAACTCCAAATGCCCCAAATCTCCACCCCGGTCCCAGCAAGCCCCCAAGAGAAATCTGTCTCCAGCTCCAAAATATTAGGTGGAGGGTAATCCGTGCAACAGGTCATCATCATAGGGCTGTCTCGAGTGACAGGAGCCTCCCAAATTTCAGGGCAGAAGAGAGCCCACCTGCTGCATTCCTGGGAACTATGACTGCACAGTCCCTCCCAAGCTGTCTGCACAATGGACCCCCTGAACTCACATGCAGGTGGGGTGCATAAGCCTGCCTAGGGCTTTCCAGGGTGACACTGGCTGACATAGCTTTCTCCCTGCCTTCAGGTTTTCCTCCATGGCCTTTGCTCTGGGGATGTGGGGAGGTAGTTTTTCCCAAAACACCAGGAATGGGAACATCTGTTCCTTTCCATGCTGGCAGGGCCTTCTTCCCATCCCCAGAGAGATCAGCCAGTTTGGTCCTGTGTAGCCATCTGATGTGTCCACAGAGTGCTTAAGAGCGTGGAATTGGAAGCCAGATGACCTGGGTTCAAATCCCAGCTTTGCAACTTACTATTTTTTTTAAAAAAGCCAGTAAGCATTTTCTTTTTTTCTTTTTTTTTTGAGACAGAGTCTTGCTCTGTTGCTCAGGCTGGAGCTGTAGTGGCGCAATCTTGGCTCACTGCAGTGCTGTAATCTCAGCTCACTGCAACGTCCGCCTTCTGGGTTCAAGTGATTCTCCTGCCTCAGCCTCCCAAGTAGCTGGGATTACAGACACACACCATTATGCCCAGCTAATTTTGTATTTTTAATAGAGATGGGGTTTCACTATGTTAGCCAGGCTGGTCTTGAACTCCTGGCCTCAAATGATCCACCCACCTCAGCCTCCCAAAGTGCTGGGATTACAGGTGTAAGCCACCATGAGTGACCCCTGCCATTTACTATTAATAGCTGTGAGACAGTGGACAAGTTACCTTCCCTCTCTTTGTCTCACTTTCCTCATCTGGAAAAGAAGGCTAATAACAGCATCAATGCCACTGAGTCATTAGGAGGATTAAAAAGCACTCGGAATAGGGCCTGGCACTGAGCGTCTGCTGTTGTTGGTACTAGTTGTCCAATTACACACATGCATGCCCCTTGAGTGGACGGAGATGTCTGCTGGGCCTCTAAGAATCTGTAAGCACTCGCCAGCTACAAGGAAAAGAAAAAACAGACTCCAGTAAGAAACCCCACTGGGCTGCTGGCAGCAGAGGACACGTTAGCCCAGACTGGGGCGGGGTTTTCACTGCAGGCTAACTAGCTGAGCAAGAGTTGTACTCACTGTCTACCCGCAGTTATGTGACTTGGTGTATTCATTCCTTGTCTCCATGCCCAGCCAGAATAGAGCGCTCCCTGAAGGCAAAGCTGGTATTCCAGACCTCATTGGACCTGGCTTCTACCAAAGTTCCACAGATGTTCACCCTGCTAACTGTCTCACTGGCTGCTTTCCTTCCATATGTTCAAGGCAGTGTCCAACACGCAAGAGGCTCCCAAAAGATTGAATGAATGGAGGTTTTTAGATCTTTTAACAAGAACACCTACCACCTTGCCAGCCCTAAGAGAGACCCAAAAAGATGCCTCTGTCCCTACCTCAAAGTAGCTGGTGATCGGTCCACCCAGTCACAAAGATCAAGACGTGGGTATAAAATGACCTGGGAATTCTTCCAGGGTGGTCCAGCACCCAGAAGAGGCGTGGGGCTGTGGGGCAGAAACAGGAGCTGACCCCACTCCAGAATGTCACAGAGGAAACACCAGAGAAGAAGCCTGCCCTCCCTGGCTCTGCCAGGTGGAACCCTAAATAAGCATGAGGGCTGCACCGGCAAACAGAGAGCACCAGGTCAAACAAAAGGCCGGGGGTGGGGGTCCACTTCAACAAGCAGCAGGGAACCCCAAATCCTCTATTCTCCAATGGCCTTGCTCAGCCAGGCCCTAGCACCCTCAATGAGTGTGTGGGAAGCCAAGGCTCATTCTGGCTGTGCCACCCCTACAAGCAGTGCAATGATGTAGGGGGTTAAAGAATTCATCCTGGCCGGGTGAGGTGGGTCATGCCTGTAATCCCAGCACTTTGGGAGACCAAGGCGGGTGGATCACGAGTTCAAGAAATAGAGACCATCCTGGCCAACATGGTGAAACCCCGTCTCTACTTAAAAAATACAAAAATTAGCTGGGCATGGTGGCGCATGCCTATAGTCCCAGCTACTCAGGAGGCTGAGGCAGGAGAATCGCTTGAACCTGGGAGGCAGAGGTTGCAGTGAGCCAAGATCATGCCACTGCACTCCAGCCTGGGTGACAGAATGGGACTCTGTCTCAAAAAAAAATTTTCATCCTAAGCAGGGAGGCCTGATATGTGTTCTGGGGAATTCCCAATTCAGAGGGAGACCTTGGGCAGGTGCTTACAGAGCCTCCATATCTTCATTTGTAAAACGGAGCTCAAGATAGGTGCTACAGAGCCAGGCGCAGTGGTGCAGTGAGTTTATGCCTGTAATCCCAGAGCTTTGGGAGTCCAAGGCACGAAGAGTGCTTGAGGACAGGAGTTCAAGGCCAGCCTAGGCAACACAGTGAGATCTGGTCTCTACTAAATATTTTTTAATAATTAGCCAGGCATGGTGGTGCACACCTGTAGTCTCAGCTACTCAGAAGGCTGAGGTGGAAGGATGGCTTCAGGTCAGGAAACTGATGTTGCTGTGAGCTATGACTGTGCCACTGCACTCCAGCCTAGGTGACAGAGCAAGACCTTATCTTAAAGGAAAAAAAACAAAAGCTGGGCACGGTGGCTCATGCCTGTAATCCCAGCACTTTGGGAGGCCGAGGCAGGCGGATTACAAGGTCAAGAGATCTAGACTATCTTGGCCAACACAGTGAAACCCTGTCTCTACTAAAAATGCAAAAATTCACTGGGCATGGTAGCACGAGCCTGTAGTCCCAGCTACTTGGGAGGCTGAGGCAGGAGAATCGCTTGAATCAGGGAGGCAGGCGCTGCAGTGAGCTGAGATTGAACCACTGCAGTCTAGCCTGCAACAGAGCGAGACTCTGTCTCAAGACAAAACAAAAAAAAAACACTAGGAGCTGCCCCCGAGTTAGGAGGGTTCTGTGGGAGGATGTACAAGGCCCGGCATGAAGAAGCACTCAAGCAGCAGTTCACTCGTTCCCTCCTCAATCACACAGGCAACGCCTCCTACACGGCAGGCACTGTGCTGGGGAAAGCATGGGAAAGCAGACAAGGTCCCTGCTCTCACGGGGCTTCTACTCTATGAGGAAGGGACAGGGTAAGCAAATGGAATCCATTTTTGTTTGGGGGTCAGGCGTAAAGAAGGCCTCACTGGGAGAGTAACTTCTAAGCAGAGAAACCTGAGATAAGTGAGGGAGCAGCTGGAGGACTGTCTGGAGCAGGAGGGAGGATGGTCCACGCAAAGACTATGGAGAGCAAATGTGCCTGGTGCGTTCTAGTAGCAGGGAAGAGGTCCATGAGCAACGGGACAGGAAGCAGAGGATAAGACAGGGAGGTGACAGGGCCAGAACACAGAGGCCCAGTGGGCTGTAAAGAAGACACTGGCTTTTCTCTTTTTAATTTTTATTTATGTATTATTTATTTTTGAGATGGAGCCTTGCTCTGTCACCCAGGCTGGAGTGCAGTGGAGTGATCTCGGCTCACTGCAACCTCCGCCTCTCGGGTTCAAGTGATTCTCCTGCTTCAGCCTCCCAAGTAGCTGGGATTACAGGTGCATGCCACCATACCCTGGCTAATTTTTGTATTTTTAGTAGAGACAGGATTTCAGCATGTTGGCCAGGCTGGTCTTGAACTTCCGACCTCAGATGATCCACCCATCTTGGCTCCCAAAGTGCTGGGATTACAGGTGTGAGCCACCACACCTGGCTTTGACTCTTCTCTTGGGTGAGAGGCAGCCGGGGGAGTTCCTGAGCAGGGGAGGGACATGGCCTCAGGTGTTCACAGGCCCCACCTGGCTGAGTGTGGAGGACAGACCAGGAGGGGTGGGGCAGGAGCAGGGGGATAATGACAGGTTGCTGCCTTAGGCCGGTGGGAGCCAAGGATGGACAGGACCAGCATGGGGACCACAGGAGGAGAGGAAAAGAGAGTGAATTGGGGACAATTTCCAAAGGAGATGATACCACCAAGCCTAGACTTTTCTCTACTGTTATTAAAAGGGACCTTATGATGACTTCATTCTGATTTCCACTCTCCCAACACAAACACTGAGCTCGGTTTATTATCCTTTCCCCACTTGCTAGTCCAGTCCCACCCACCATTTACTGAGCAGTAAAGGCGCCAGGACAGTGGCTGTCAAAGTGCAGCAGACAGGAGAGGCACCAGGAGCCTGTATCCCCACTGGGGCCCTGCCCCAAACTAAAGGGGCCCTAACTACTGCTGTGGGATCTGAGCATCAGAGTGAGTGACTAGCTGGCTCAGGGAGTCCCAGGCATGGTGAAGTTTGAGGGTGCAAGGTCGCTGGTGACCAGCTAGGGACAACTTTGCCCCACCTCTATTCCAAGGGACATTTGGAGACACTTTTGATGATCACAGCTGGGGGTGCAGCTATTGGCATCTAATGGGTAGAGGCCAGGGATGCTGCTCAACATCCCATAATGCACGGGACAATCCTGACGTCCAAGAATGATTTGGCCCCAAAGGTCAACAGTATCAGAGTTCACAAACCCTGCTCGAGGCTCCCACATCCCAATGGACAGTCCATCACCAAGGGGTCTGATAAAAATGCAGCTTGGGATTCCAAGTGCACGTCCCAGATTCTACACATCTCAAAAGCCTTGACTTCTAAGCCCTTGATTCTGACAGCTGTGGTTCAGGAAACAGCATCATCTACATCACCTGGGAGCTCAGTGGAAAAGCAGACATGGCCCGGCGCAGTGGCTCACACCTGTAATCCCGGTGCTTTGGGAGGCCAAGGCGGGTGGACCACCCGAGGTCGGGAGTTTGAGACCAGCCTGTCCAACATGGTGAAACCCCCGTCTCTATGAAAAATATGAAAATTAGCCGGGCATGGTGGCGCAAGTTTGTAATCCCAGCTACTCAGGAGGTTTAGGCACAAGAATTGCGTGAACCCAGGAGGCAAAGGTTGCAGTGAGCAGAGATGGCGCCACTGTGCTCCAGCCTGGGCAACACAGCAAGACTCTGTCTCAAAAAAAAAAAAAGGAAAAGAAAAAGAAAAAGCAAACACTCAGCTCCTCCTCAGACCAGATGAATCAGAACCGGCATTTTATCATGATCCCCAGGTGGTTCTCAGGTATGCTCAGTGATTGTGATTCCCCCTGAATTCAGAGAGCATCCCTGAAGGCACATGAGGGAGCTAAGAAAAAAAATCTCCATGCCTAGGCCTCACCCCTTTACACAGAAGAGGGGAAAGGGGAAAGGCAGGCGCGGGCACGTTGTAAACAGTCCCGAACTGATTCTAACAGGATTAGTGCAGCCAGGGTTAAGAAATGAAGGAGCTTCCCTGGAGGAAGGAGTCCTCTCTCTCTGGTGAGCAGGAGCAGTCCCTTTTGTGGAGGCACCACACAGGCCCCCATCCCCAGTGACAAACATCCTGACAATTCTTGGCTTCCTGGCATCAAATAACCTGCTACCCCCAGCAAAAGGGCTGCTTTTGGCACCTGAAGCCTGGCTGGCTGCCAGACACCAAGCTTCTGGGCAAAAACTGGGCTGGTGTGGAGAAACAGAAGTTGAATCCAAGTGTCTTAACTGTTGACAAGAAACTAGAGAAAAGAGAAAGTCCTCTCACCACAACTTAAAATTGGAAGGTGGGCTGGGCGAGGTGGCTCACACCTGTAATCCAAGTACTTTGGGAGGTTGAGGTGGGTGGATCACCTGAGGCTGAGAGTTCAAGACCAGCCTGACCAACATGGTGAAACTCCATTTCTACTAAAAATACAAAATCAGGTGGGCATGGTGGCAGGAGCCTGTAATCCCAACTACTCGGGAGGCTGAGGCAGGAGAAGTGCTTGAACCCAGGAGGCAGAGGTTGCAGTCAGCCATTGCACTCCAGCCTGGGCAAACAAGAGCAAAACTCCATCTGAAAAAAAAAAAATTGGAAGCTGATACACTTATGTAGCACATTCTGTGTGCACTTTTCTAAGCACAGGAATTTCTGTTCCATTCTACAGATGGGAACGCTAAGGTGAAGCACGTGGAAGGCATTCGCCCAAGGTGTAAGTAGGGAAGCCGGAATTGAAGCCCTGAATCTGGGCTCCTAACTGCGGCTCTATCGGGGAAACCCTGTTGCTTTACCTTCCCCACCTTTAACACAAAAGAGATGGTTCATTCCCCACAGCCCCAAGCAGCATGCTCAGTCTGGCTTGCCTGCTTTCTGGGGCTTCTCTAGGGCAGACAGCTTTCAGCTGCTCTACCCTGGGGAAGGAGAGAGTGGGCTTCAAGCACAGAGCACCATCGCTTTGCTTGTATGACAGTGCAGCTGGGTCACCAGTGGAAAAAAAAGGCGCACCATGTTCTTGGCTGGGAAGTCAAGGAGCCCACCCAAGGGGCGAAGGGTCTCTTCCCAGTGGCCTTGCATGCCTGGGTAAGGGCCTGGGGAAGGCTGGGAGAAGCCAAGGAAGGGCCCGGCCTCTGGGCCCACCACCTCTCTTCCCAGATGCCAAAGTCAGCTACCAACAGCCCTCCTCTCCAAACACCCCCTGGGATAGAAGAATGTGGAGGCTTTGGGGAAAAACTATAAAGCCCTCCCACCACATTCTCACCCTTGTTCACCCAACTGTTTGCATGGCTGGCTCCCTTTTGTCTTTCAAGTCTCAGATTAAATGTCACCACCTCAGACAGGCCCCTTCTTCATCCCTCTAAGACACCTCTCCACCACTACCACTCACTTCACCTTATCCTAGTTTAGTTTCTTTCCTTTCTTCCCTCTCTCTCTCCTAGAGTTACTATGTTGCCTAGGCTGGTGTTTAACTCTTGGCCTCAAGTGATCCTCCTGTCTCAGCCTCCCTGGTAGCTGAGACTAGAGGCATGTGCCACCAAACTTGACTACAACCATTTTCCTTGTAAAATTGGCCGGGCATGGTGGCACATGCCTCTAGTCCCAATTAGGAGGCCGAGGTGGGAAAATTGCTTCAGCTGGAGAGGCTGAGGCTATAGTGAGCCGAGATCGTGCCACTGCACTCCAGCCTGGGTGACAGAGAGAGACCCTGTCTCAAAAAAAGGAAAAAAAAAAAATTTTTTTTAAGAGATAGGATCTTGCTCTGTCGCCCAGGCTGGTCTCAAACCAGCCTAAACTGATCCTCCTGCCTTGGCCTCCCAACACGCTAGGATGGTTTAATCTCTTAATAGCACTACCAATCACCTCTGAAAAATAATGTTTGTTTCTAGTCTGTCTCCTCCACCAGATCTTGTACTTCAGGACAGCAAGGACTAGGTGTGTCTTGTTTGCTGCATACCTGGGCCTTGGAACAGTGTTTAGCACAAAGAAGAGGCCCTAGAAATATTTGTTGAATGAATACACAAATCTTGACTTCCAGTCAGGTTCATGAAATGACTGTTCTCTTCCTGAGGGATCACCACAAAGACATGCTCTAGTTTGTTACAGAGCTGCCTGCATGAGAGATATCTGTGGAGTACCAACCATATTCCATAGCAGCCTACAGAATAATCACTATTGTTGTCATTAACATTTATGACACCAACAGTCAGGCAGCTAACATTTAATGCACACTTGCTATGTGTCAGGACCTGTGCAAAAAAAATATTTAATAGTTCCAAGCTCGTTAGTAAGCCAGTGACATGGTAACTTGTTCTTTTCCTCATTTTGCAGAAATGAACACCGAAGCTTAAGAGATGCTTTGTTACTTGCCCAAGGTCACACATTAACAAGGATGGAATCCAGCCCTTAACCTCCAAGCTGCCCCGCCCTGCCCAGGGCTCACACAGCGCTCCCTGAGACTGGAAGGAGACAGCATCTACAAAAAGTGCCTCATTGTTCTCAGGAGATTCAGCCGGGCTGGGTCTTTCTCCCAACTTTTCCCACAAAGAACACACAGTTTCACGCAACTCCAAAAATCCCCACTGGAATCACGCCTGTATTAAGCAAGCTTATTGATCAGAGTTAGAGTTACAATTCCTCATCAGTACTTTTTTTTTTTTTTGAATGGGGTCTCGGCTCAGTCACCCAGGCTGGAGTGCAGTGGTGTGATCTCGGCTCACTGCAACCTCTACCTCCCAGGCTCAAGTTAAACTCCCACCTCAGCCTCCTGAGTAGCTGGGAGCTCAGATGCACGTCTGACTAATTTCTGTATTTTTTGTACAGACGGGGTTTCACCATGTTACCCAGGCTGGTCTTGAACTCCTAAGCTCAAGCAATCTGCCCACTTCTGTCTCCCTAAGGGCTGGGATTACAGGTATGAGGCACCATGCCGGGCCTGAGCAATCTTTTTTGGATGAAACCACTGTTTCTTAGGTTCATGAAGTGAACACAACATCTCCCCCGGAACTGAGCTGGTCTCTTCACATACCTGAAGCTACGACCCGATTACTCTTTAGTCAACCCTACTGCACAGTGTCTAGGAGCCACAGCTAACTCTTAAGCCTGTGCCAGACACTTTAAGATTCCAATTTGTGTAACCTTCACAACTGCTTGGTAGGGCAGGCCCTATTATTATCCCACTTAACCGATGAGAAAACTGAGGTCCCGAGAGGTGCAGTCCCTTGCCCAAGGTTGCCCAGCAAGTAAGCGACAGAACTGGATTTGAACCCCAGCAAGTGGCTCCAGGGTCAGCTTTCAACCACCACCCTCTGCGGTCTTTCTAGCCCAGATGTGGCATTTGCCCAGAAGATACTGCAAGTTCTGTTTAGCTGTTAGTTGTGTCACATGAATCATTTATTTACTCATTTGTTCAGACATGTTTTTAAAACCTACTGTACAGCCAGGATTGGGCTAAGGGAAGTGGATGCAAGGCCCCTGCCCTCCCAACATTTTGCATAGAGGGACTAAGAAATGAAAAGGCAATTTCAACACGGCCTGGCTGGGAGGTCGGGGAAGAGGGGCAAGGGTACCATGGTATGCCTGCCAGAGAAGCGTCGGCCTCAGGAAGAAACCTCTGGGAGGCCACAGAAATCTGTAAGGTGGTTCCTGAATAGCCAGGAGGAGCTAAGGGTGGACAAAGGTGTCCTGCCTGGTTTTTCTGGCTGCCATGGGTCACAGTGGGAAAGCCCAGGTTGACCAGCCCCAGCCTCACTCCCTCCTCCTCCACAGCCGCATTCACAAGCACCATTAACTGGGGGAGCCATGAGACACTATACAGACATTGGAGGCCAGGGTCTTCCAAAAGAGAAAGCTCTGAAGACGTGCATGTGGCCTGTAAAAGATGCTAGCCATTTACATGGCAGGCTTTGATTCACAGGGTAGAGGGTGCCCCTAACTAGCTATGTGACCTTGGGCAAGTGACATAGCAGCCCTGGGCTTGTCTCCATGTCTGTCATGGACCGAGCTCATAGGGCTGCTGTGAGGATTACATGAGTTAACCCACGTAACTGCAATGCCAAGCACATGGTGAGCACTCAAAGAACGTTACCTATCATTATCTCCAGTACCTTGGACAGCACTAGACGCACAGTAGGTGCTCTCTGGCCCGGAAGAGACAGCCATCTGCAAAGATCAAGGACCCAGCCAGAGGGAGGAGATGACCAGGAAGGCCTCTGGGAAGGTTAAAGAGACCTGCCCTGAAGAAACCGGTTCTCCTGCCTTTCTCTGGCTGCGCACAGCCCAGTTCCCAAAGCCTCCCTCTCAACTTTGATCTGAGACATTAAATTGTTTCCTTGATTAGACAGACACAAGTCGAGAGCCTTGACAACAGTGTCCCTCACAGTCTTCCTTCCAGTGCTTCATGTTGGGAGTCCAGCTGTTTTGCCACATACCATGGATGACTTTTTGCAAACTGACCACAATGTGGACATGCGTAAGACTCTGGAGTCAGCCTCTCTGATGCGAGACGTGTAAATGGACTAATGTGCTCACAAGTAAGTACTGCGCATGGCTGTGGTGATATTTACATTCTGTGCAGGAGGTGATTAGGAAAATTCTCCATCTCTCAGCCTTCCCGGCAGTTACGGGTGGTCACGTGACTTTACATGGCCAATGACTCATAAAGGAACTAAAGAGACAATCCTCTCCTCCAGGGCCTCCTTTCCTAAATATGCAAGGGGCAACTCTACCCTAACCCTTTGACATGAAAGTATTTGCAGGAAGGTGTCCTTCAGAAAAGGTTAGGTGTTACAGCTAACGAAGCTGAAATGTTTTTGAAATGATGGCGACACTGCAACCACCTGCACTGAGTCATCTGACGGTATCACACAGCAGAGGCTGTGAAATAACAGGAATCATAATGGCTCGCATCCATGGGACCAAGAGCCAAGTATGATCACTTTCATTTGCAAGTGACAAAAATCAGGTACAGAGAGGTTAAGTAACCTGCTCAACATGAACAAGAAATGGCAGAGTGGGTATTAGAACGCAGGTGATCAAACCAAACCAAAACTCTTTTTTTTTTGAGACAGGGTCTCCCTCTGTCGTCAGACTGGAGGACAGTGGCACAATCACAGCTCACTGCAGCCTAGACTTCCTGGGCTCAAGTGATCCTCCCACTTCAGCCTCCTGAGTAGCTGAGACTACAGTCACGTTCTACCACCTGGCTCATTTTTTGTAGAGGTAGGGTCTTGCTGTATTCCCCAGCTTGGTCTTGAACTCCTGGCCTCAAGCAATCCTCCCGATTCAGCCTCCCAAAATGCTGGGATTACAGGCATGAGCCACTCCATCTAATCCCCAAACCTTTAATCATGAGTGATACTAACAAAGTATGAGCCCAAACCAGCCCTATAAAAAGAACCAAAGCCATCTCTATCACATCTTGAGCACTCACTATGTGGCCAACTTGGAACTGAGCATGGTGTATGCATTACCCTCCAAACGATGCCTGTGTCCACTGAAAAGATAAGAACTGATGGGATGTGTCCCATGTCGCATGACTATAAAGAACTGAGGAGGCAGGAGGTACAGCCCTGAAACCACCCAGATACCAGGTCACACTTCTCGAGAGCAGCTCACAGGAGGAATTCTTCCATCATTAACCAGAGTAACAGTAATCTACTCTCGAGGTCGTCATTCTTGGCCTCTCCTTGGTCACATGTGATGATGGCCATGTGTACTTGGCCACAGAGAAATCAGGGCATGGAAGGAAACAGAGCAGAACCCCGTACCCAGGTGTGCCCACAATTAAGGGCACAGTTCCTCCATTGACCATCAGGCCTTGCTGAACCTTCATGCCTTGACCGGACACCTCCTCCCTGGCCTCAGCCTCACAGGCCTTCTCTCTGCTCTGGAGGAAGCCACACTGCCTGGAACCTGGACAAATGCTGTTTCACACTGTTCCCTCTGCCTAGACATTTGCCCCACCCTAACATACACATTTCTTTTTTGCCTTATTAGCTCCTACCCATCCTTCAGTTTCTACCAGAACACTAAAATTAGAGAGATCTCCAGGGTGTGCTGTTCAGTAAACATTCGCAAAGTGCAGAAAAGAGTAAACAGAATTGATTTTGAAGCATATAAATTCATGACCTATTTTTTTTTTAAGTGTCACAAATAAAAACAAAGCAGGAGTGATGGGGAGAGGGTCAGGGAAGGCCTGTGAGAACAGGCCTGAATACATCCATCTGCAGGACTCCCCGATAATGTGTGACTCTCCCCACTTCCAGGCCTGTGGATTCCTGGGGCAGGCCTAGACCTGCTCTGGCTGCCAGCCAGCAGCCTGCCATAAAACCAGGACCCAAGAAATGCTTAGAGTGAGTGTGTACGCGGAGGCACCAACAGACACCGTCAGCCACACAGCTGGGCATGCCCACAGCTTGCAACTGGGCTCTGCTTCTGGGGAACACAGCATGCAAGAAAAGCACTAAGAGCCACCAGTCTCCAATGTGCATTGCTGAAGGAGAGTGTGTAGTGCAGGGATCAGCAAAATTCGTCTGCAAAGGGCCAAAGAGAAAATACTGTAGGTTTGAGGGGTCACATTTATCTCTGTTGCAACTGCTGAATTCTGCTGTTACAGTGTGAAAGCAGCCACAGACAATACACAATTGTGTACTGGCTGTGTTCCAATAAAACTTATTTAGGGCTGGACACAGTGGCTCACACCTGTAATCCCAGCACTTTGGGAGGCAGAGGCGGGCAGATCACGAGGTCAGGAGTTCAAGACCAGCCTGACCAACATGGTGAAACCCCATCTCTACTAAAAATACAAAAATTAGCTGGGCGTGGTGGCATATGCCTGTAATCTCAGCTACTCAGGAGGTTGGGGCAGAAGAATCACTTAAACCCGGGAGGTGGGGGTTGCAGTGAGGTGAGATTGTGTCACTGCACAGAGTGAGACTCTGTCTTGAAACCTACACTTCATGTAAGTTTACATGGCATGAAATGTTATTAATTTTTTTTCAACCTTTTAAAAACATAAAACCCATTCTTAGCTCCCTGGTCATACAAAAACAGGCAGTGAGTTGGATCTGGCCTGTGGGCTACAGCTGGCTGCCCTTAAGTTGAGCACAGCTACCATGTTTATAGATTTGCTTGTACACATGACTTCTGAAAGGAGATGTGAGAAACACTTCACAGTGGCTACTTCTGTGGAGGGTTTGGGTGTGGAAGGGAAACTGCCTTTTTGTTTTTGTTTTGAGACAGGGTCTCTGTCACCCAGGCTGGAGTGCAGTGATGTGATCACAGCTCACTGCAGCCTCAGCCTCCTGGACTCAAGCAGATCCTCCCACCTCAGCCTCCTGAGTGGCTGGGATTACAGGCCTGAGCCACCATGCCCAGCTAATTTTTAAATGTTCTGTAGAGACAGGGTCTCACTATGTTGTTCAGGCTGGCCTGGAACTCCTGGACTCCAGTGATCTTCCCACCTTGGCCTCCCAAAGTGTTGGGATTACAGGTATGAGCCATCGTGCCTGACCTGACTTTTTATTTTTAAATACTGTACTATGTGCAAATTAAAATAATATTGTTTTAAAGTTAGTACCAGAGAGAGGAAACAGTCTGTGCATGGTATAGAAGGAAGAACCCAAGCTTTGAAGCAAGAGACCATCGCCAGAATCCCAACTCAATTCCTTGCCTGCTGTGCACCCAACAGGCAAATTATTTTCCCTCTCAGAGCCTCAGCACAATGGGGATCATATACTGGCTTCATGGGCCACTGTGAGGATTCCATGGGTTAATCCCTTTGCACAATACCAGGCACCTAGAAAGTGGTAGCTATTATTATCTTCATTATTAAGAGTCATTCATGGGGCAAAGTCCTTCTCCAAAGAAAGACCCTAAACATAACTGTGGCTCTGAAACTCCCCTAGAAAGCTCCCAGTCCCACTGCCCATCACCCAACTGTCCACATAATAGATGCCTTGTGACATGAGGAAGCTCATTTGTATTAGCAACTGCATTCCACAGAGATGCATCCTGGAGCCACGTCTGCACATCCTGTTCAACAGAGAAGGCAGCCAGCGCCCCAACTCTGGGTCTGCCCTCAACTGTCACACTGGGCAGGCTGCACGACCATGCACCTATGAGATCATTCAGTCCCCATTTATTAAACACCTACTGTGTGCATGGACACCCCTCTGAGCCTCATCTTGGAGGCTAAAGGTACAAACATGAGTTTCTTTAAAATGACTGGTAGAAAGCTTTGGTTGTGTGTTCCATAAAACTCTTGCATTTCCCTGTGTGCTTATCCATTCAGCAAATATTTACGAACGACCTCCTAAAGGCCAGGCACTGTTCTAGGCATTTAACCACTACCCTCATTTTCCAGCTGTTTCTCTCTGGACTACAGGACCTGTGAGGAGGAGACCTTGCAAATCACTGTCGCTTCTGTGTCTTCTGTGCTCAGCAGAGGCCACGGCACAAAGCAGGCAAGTAACCAGAATTTGTTGGGTCCAATTACTGAGCATGGAGGACATGGGAGCTCTGGGCCTGCCTGGAGCCTGGAGTCTCTGGTGACAGCAGCTCATTTTCCTGGGGACAACTATTTCTCCCCCATTCCTCCTAGTTCTGTGGAGGGGGGGGGAACTGCCAATCATAGGACCTGCCCACCCACCTGATCCAAAATGGGCCAATGGCTTCCTCTTGCTCAGGGATTTAAATTTCAAGCTCCCAATAAAAATAATGAGGCAAGGTGAGGTGGCACATGCCTGTAATCCCAGCACTTTGGGAGGCCAAGGTGGGCGCAGGAGTTCGAGACCAGACTGGCTAACATGGTAAAACCCTGTCTCTACTAAAAATATAAAAAATAGCCAGGCGTGGTGGTGCACACCTGTAGTCCCAGCTACTTGGGAAGCTGAGGGAGAAGAATCGCCTAAACCCAGGAGGCGGAGGTTACAATGTGCTGAGATCACACCACTGCACTCCAGGCTGGGAGACAGAGCAAGACTCCGTCTCAAAAAAATAAATAAAAAATAAAAATAATAATGGTAGGCTGGGTGGGCAAGGTGGCTCACGCCTGTAATCCCAGCACTTTGGGAGGCGCAGGTGGGCGGATTGCTTGAGCCAGGAGTTCAAGACCAGCCTGGGTAACATGGCAAGACCCTGTTTCTATAAAAACAAACAAAAAATCAGTCGGGGATGGTGGCACATGCCTATAGTCCAGCTACTCAGGAGGCTGAGGTGGGAGGATCACCTGAACCCAAGAGGTTGAGACTGCAGTGAGCCATTTTTGTGCCACTGAACTCTAGCCTGGTGACAAAGTGAGACCACATCTCGAAAAAATAATAATGGTAATAACCACAGCAATTAAATAAAAACAATAGAAACTAGTATATATCTAGCCAAATAATCTACACTAGGCACTGTTCTAAACATGTCTCTGAATCTTCACAGCAACCAGTTCTCATTCCCATCTTACAGCTGACAAACCGATGCACAGAAAGCTTGAGATGCTTATGAATAAGAGGTGAGGTTGGGATTCTCACCCAGGAGGCTGGCTGCAGAGTCTAAGCTCTTCACTGCTACCCTCCACTGCCTCTCCCAACCGCAGGGGGTGGTAGGACACTAAAAAAGTACCCAAGAATATCCACTGAGAGACACCCCAGAGCTGCTCAACCCCTGAGTCCTTTTAAAGAGTTGATTTCTGTTGCTTGCAACCCAAGAACCCTGATTGATAAAGCAGATCACTTACTTGGTTTCACGCTTTCTGCCAGACTGGCCGGCACTGCCTCCAAGTGCTACGGTGCAGGGGCATCTTATACATATTTTAAAAGGTGGAGTCAGTGATCAGGGCATTCTGGGGCAGCCTGCATCTCCAAGAGCAGCCATCTTTCCACCCCGGGAAGAGAAACCCAATGAGAGACACACAGCAGGACGAAGACTCAAGGAAATCCCTTCAGGGGCAGCTTCCCCAGGGCACTGAGGGCACATTTAGTGGAATAATCCTGTACATAGGTTAGTCAGCATCCCTGGCTCCCACCACTCATTTTGAGACCAACCCCCACTTCTTTCTTTTTGAGAGAGAGCCTTGCTCTGTCGCCCAGGCTGGAGTGCACTGATGCAATCTCAGCTCACTGAAACCTCCACCTCCCAGGTTCAAGCGACTCTCCTGCCTCAGCCTCCAGAGTAGCTGTGATTACAAGCATCTGCCACCATGCCTGGCTAATTTTTGTACAGACGGGGTTTCATCATGTTGGCCAGGCTGGTCTTGAATTCCAGAACTCAAGTGATCCGCATACCCCGGTCGCCCAAAGTGCTGGGATTACATGCGTGAGCCACCGTGCCTGGCCAGCCCCCCATTTCTGAATGCCTGCTTGGGGTGGTAGCCAGAGGCTGCATCCCTGATTCCCACAACCAAGTCTCTGTGTCTGCAGTCCCTGTCAAGCAGTCCCCTAACTTGGATTCTGGCCTGGGTGGGATGACTTTTTGTTAGCTGTTTTTAGACCTACAACATATAAATTTTAATTACTAATTAAACCTATAGAGCCCTTTCCACAGCCCAGGAGCTGTTCTAAAGGTTTTACATATAGTAATTCATTTAATCCACAAGTGACATCCACCAATGACATGGGCACCATGAGCAATATCACTCCCGTCTTACAGATGGGGACCCTGAGCCTGGACACGCTGTGACATGCTGGTAGGTGGGGAGCCTTGATTTGCAGGTCTCCTCAGAGTTCAGTGGGAGTGAGGACTGGGGTGACGTGTCCTAGGTTTTCCAGTTCCCCCCGAGATGCCCTGCTCCCTCTCTGCTACCATTCAGCTCTAGGCTCAGCCTACACAGCGCCTCCTTGGGAAGTCCTCCTCACCATCCTCCCTCCTGATCCCTGGGGCTGGCCCTGGGTTCCACACATTAATATGTTCTCGTTGCTTCCTGTATGTTTCCTGTTTGGTATGTATCACAGCTGCGATTGGGACTTTGAGACTATCTGCTGAATGCCTGAGTCTCTGACATCCCCTCCAGACTGTCAGTTCCATGATGGCAGGGATCTGCTTAACAGTGTTGCTGTGTCCAGCAGCCCAGATCTGGAGCCTGGGAGGCATCGTATAGATGTGCTGAGTCACAAATTAACTATTTTTTATAAATTCACGTTTAAAACTAGGACAAGGGAGAAGGGCTGGCCTAGAATAGTGGGGAATGGAGGGATTCCATGAGAGTCACCTATGTGTCTGATGGTGGCGCTGCAGAGGGGATGTTAGAACAGAGCAGCGGAGGAGACTGGGATGGCACAATGACGTCAACTCAAAAGTCATTACCAATAATAAGGACTGGCAACAGGAAAGCATGTAGGGAAACACAAACTCCTCTGTCCAGGGTTTCAAGCCTTCTGCTCCTACATCTCACCCTTGGCCCTCATGACAGTACTGGCTAGAACTGGACCCTCTGTTCAAACCCCACCTCTGCCATTAATCAATACTTTTGTTTTGTTTTGTTTTGAGACAGGGTCTCACTCTATTGTTCAGGCTGGAGTGTAGTTGCACAATCACGGCTTGCTGTGGCAGCCTCAGCCTCCTAGTCTCAAATGATCCTCCCATCTCAGCATCCTGAGTAGCTGGGACTATAGGCACACACCATCACACCCGGCTAATTTTTTGTAAAGATGGGGTCTCACCTTGTTGCCTAAGCTGGTCTTGAAGCCCTGCCTCAGCCTCCCAAAGTGTTGGGATTACAGGTGTGAGCCACCATGCCCAGCCACAAATAAGTAACTACATGATCTTGAGAAGGTCGATGAGTTCCTGAGCATCAGGAAGGTAGGGTATAGCAGGACCCATCTCAAAAGGTTGTTGTAAAATGAATAGTGCCAGGTACCCAGGAAGTGCTCAATAAAGTCCAGCTGTTACCACTGTTAGATCAGGATCATGACCCTTCAGCCTCTACAACCAAGACAACAGGGAGGTCACTTTGCCTCTGGGCTGCCCATGTCCTGTTACTTTGCTGCCGGAGGCCTGAGCTGCCCACTTACTGTTGCTGACCTTCCTGGGACTCCAGGCCAACAAATCAATCCCTTTCCTGCCTTGGGTGATCGATGGTGTGTTCTGACACTTTGAATCAAGAGTTCCAATGTGGCATCACTATCCAGTCATCTGAGAAGCCAACCACACATCTTACTGCACAGTAAAAAGGCACAGAGAGGTTGTATCAAATGTTTACTTCACATAAATTCAACTAGGATCCCCTTATCTCTTATTAAAGGACAAATAATTTAAGCAGAACAGATGCCCAGCGTTCCACTTCCTGAGCATTTGCGCTGGTGTGAGTGTGGGATGGGGGCAGGCATACGCTATTCCCTCAGGCAGGCTCTGTGCTTCATCATGCGAGCAGCTTGCCACTTTGAGAGGCATTCTAGGGCTTCAAGATGCACTTTTTTTTTTTTTTTTTTTGGCCAGGCATGGTGCACACGCCTGTAATCCCAGCACTTTGGGAGGCCGAGGTGGGCAGATCACCTGAGGCTGGGAGTTTGAGACCAGCCTGGCCAATATAGTGAAAACTTGTCTCTACTAATACAAAAAATCAGCCAGGCATGGTGGCAGGCACCTGTAATCCCAGCTACTTGGGAGACTGAGGCTGGAGAATCGCTTAAACCCAGGAGGCAGAGGTTGCAGTGAGCCAAGATCATGTCACTGCACTCCAGCCTGGGCACAACACAGCCAGACTCCATCTCAAAAAAAAAAAGATGCCCTTTTTTTGTCATATGCCATGGTCCCCAAAGCCAAACTAACTCCTCTGGCAGGTGCTTATCAGAAGAACACGTGTTCTGACCTGGGTCAGACAGTGGGTGCACGGGGTGTAGAGCAATACAGTATTGACTTCTTGTCCAATACCCATCCTCCCACTTTCTTTAATAACTGAACCCCTGCATTTTAGCCAGGCACCTGATTGACTTGAATGAGGACTGCATTTCCTAGGCTCCCTTGCAGCTAAGCTAGGTGTGGCTATGTAACTAAGCAGGATCACAGGGAAGAAGTGAAGGAAATGTGTGCAACTTCTGGGTCTATTCTCTTTGAAGCAGGATAGAATTCAGGAGCTCCATTAATTTAGGGGGAAGGGAGCAGAATTACTTCTTTATTTTCACTACTCTCTAACTGAAATTCAGCATTTTCTTCAATTAGGAATATAGGCAAACTATATAGTTTTCATGTTTACAAATTTTTTACCAATGGAAACCACAGGTGGTATTATCCCATTGCAGTTTTGTTGGTTTATTTTGTTGAGACAGGGTCTCACTCTATTGCTCAGGCTGGAGTGAAATAGCACAATCACAATTCACTGCAGCCTCAAAATCCTGGGCTCAAGGGATCCTCTCGTCTCAGTCTCCCAAGTAGCTGGGAATACAGGTGCACACCACCATGTCCGGCTAAGTTTTTTAATTTTTTGTAGAGATGGGGTTTCACTATGCTGCCAAGCTGGTCTCAAATTCCTGGCCTCAAGTGATCCTCCTACCTTGGCCTCCCAAAAGCACAGGGATTACAGGCATGAGGACCACACCCAGCCCACAGTTCTTACAAACATCTCAAAATAGCACTTATGTCTTTTGTTACTTTGGAATTATGGTAGTTAGAGCCACCAATGGATTTTGCCACCCTGTATCACAAGTTTATCTTCATATTTCAAAAACTACATTTTGACACAATTAGTTTCCTTTGTCATCCTACATTTTATGAACTTGAAAACACAACTGTGAGAAAAAGATGTCAAAGGGTCCATGATGCACACACACTAGGTATCTCTGCCTTATTCCTAAAAAAGTTAACCGTAGTTACCACATGACCTAGTAACTCCACTCTGAAGGGTGTATATATCCAAGATAACTGAAAAATATCTTTACACAAAAACTCATACATGAATGTTCATAGCATTATTCATGATAGCTAAAATATGGAAACAACCTAAAGGTCCATCAGCTGATGCCTGGATAACAAAAATGTGGTCTATCTGTTCAACAGAATATTATTCAACCCTAAAAGGAATCAAGTACTGATTCGTGTACAACATGAATGAACCTTACAAACATTACACTCAATGAAAGAAGCCAGATGAAAATGGACACTGCATTATTCCAGTTACATGAAACCTCTAGAACAGGCAAATCCACAGACAGAAAGGTCAGTGGTGCCAGGGGCTGAAGGGAAATCCTAGGGAAATTAGGGAAGGGGGGAATAGGTTCAGGGCTTCTTTTTGTGGTGGTGAAAATGTTCTGCAAATAGATTGTTATGATGGTTAAAGAGCCTGGAGAATACACTAAAAACCATCAAATGCTTTAAAAGGGCAAATTTGCCAAGTGCAGTAGCTCATGCCTATACTCCCAACACTTAGGGAGGCAGAGACAGGAGGACAGCTTGAGCTCAGAAGTTTGAAGCCTGCCTGGGCAGCACAGTGAGACCCTATTCTTCAAAAAAAAGAGGGGGGAAAGTAAAAAAGAGAAAAAAAAAGGCAACTTTTAACACATATAAATTATATCTCAAAAAAAACTACCTGAAAAAGAAAAAGAGGATGTATACCCCTCCTCTCACATCCTTCTTGCCACAGGCCAGGCTGCATACATGGCAACGACGGAGAATCATTCTGTACTACGCAGATGAAAGCAACACCCCAGGAACAAGGAGCAACAAGATGGCAGGAGCCTGGGCTTCTCACTCTCACACTGTTTCTCAAAAGGGAAATAAACTGCCCTCTCATTTTAGCCACTTTATCCTGGGTCTGTTACAGCAACCAAACCTATACCTGACTAATACCTGACATCTTCAGAATGTGAAGGTGATTGTGACTCTCTAGCATGTTTTTTTTTTAGATGTAGTTTTGCTCTTATTGCCCAGGCTGGAGTGCAATGGCGCAATCTCAGCTCACTGCAACCTCTGTCTCCCAGGTTCAAGCGATTCTCCTGCCTCAGCCTTCCAAGTTGCTGGGATTACAGGCACAAGCCACCGCACCTGGCTAATTTTGTATTTTTGGTAGAGATGGAGTTTCACCATGTTGGTCAGGCTGGTAGCGAACTCCTGACCTCAGGTGATCCACTGGCCTTGGCCTTTCAAAGAGCTGGGATCACAGGCGTGAGCCACTGTGCCCAGACTGTGACTCTCTAGCATGTTTGCTTTACCCGATGACTGCTGAAACTAACTCTTCTGAGATGCACCGCCCATCCACAGCACAGCCTCCATGCCCCCACCTCCTGCAGGAGAAGAGGGTTCGACCACCTTTGCAGTCATGCCAGTTCAGGGACCTCTTCCCTGTGTACCAAAGCTAAACAGATGGCTTTAGTGAGAAGAAAGAACTGTGGCTTTAGTGAGGAGAGAGCGACCTGGAAAACAGCTTCCAGCTGCAGGAACCTTGACAAACTGCAGAGATGCAGAACATTATCAGCAGTGTGGGAGAGTTCCTTAGAGGTAGTTCAATAACCAAGCATTAAAATGCCTGTCCTGGCCTCTTTAGATAGGAGATGACTAAGAGGCTAATTAAAAATGTGTGTTAATCATCGTACTCCACTTAACGTGGTGAAGCTTTTATTGATGGGAGATAGACTATCTCCACTGGCCAAAAGTGCCAAAAGGAAAGTCACTTTGGGCATCACTAATACCAACAAGCCTATAAAAATATGGCTGCAGTATGGATTCATTTAACCTACGAGGAACATTTTCACTTTGAAATTTCACCGCTAAGGTTTTAAAAACTTTCAGCCAGACTTTGTTCCCTGCTCTAGTTCAATGACAAACTAACCAAAATTTTAAATGAGTGAACAATTCTGTTTCAACCAATTCATCTAATAAAGGGTTTTTTGTTTTGTTTTACACAACCTAGTATGTACTGGAGATGCAAACCACCCCCCCGCCACCCCGCCCAAAAAAAAAAAAAAAAAGCAGGCCTGAGCTTGACCTCCTGGGACTCACAGCCAGTCCGGTGAGGAATATGGGCACTAAACATGTAAAGACAAACATAACGTGCAGTTAAATGTTATGATAACTGCTATGAAGCTTTGCCAGGCAGGAATAACAAGGGGCCTGGTGTACATTCAGGACAGTCCAGAAGGGACTCTTCAAGGACCTGATGTGTAGGCTAAGATCTGAGGGATAAGAAGGAGAAGCCTCGAGGACAAGCAGGCAGGAAAAGCATTTCAGGTGTAGATAAGGACACATACAAAGGCCAGAGGAAAGTGTGGCATATTTGAGAAATGAATACGAAAGACTTGCTGGTGTGCAGTAAGCAAGGCCGGCAGGGGCTGCATCACGGGGGACTTTATAAGCTATGGTAAGGATTTTTGTTTTTGTTTTTATTTGCATTATTATTTTTTAGACAGAGACTGACTTTCACCCAGGTTGGAGTGCAGTGGCAAAATCTCAGCTCACTGTACCCTCCATCTCCTGGGTTGAAGCAATTCTCCTGCCTCACCCTCCTGAGTAGTTAGGATTACAGGCACCCACCGCCACTATGCCCGATTAATTTCCGTATTTTTAGTACAGGCAGGGTTTCACCACGTTGGCCAGGTTGGTTTCAAATTCCTGACCTCAGGTGATACCCCTGCCTCAGCCTCCCAAAGTGCTGAGATTACAGATGTGAGCCACCATGCCCAGCCTATAAGGGTTTTTTCTTTTCTTTTTAACAGAGATGGGGTCTATCTTTATTGCCCAGGCTGGAGTACAGTGGCACGATCATGGCTCACTGCAGCCTTGAACTCCTGGCTCAATTGATCCTCCCACCACAGCCTCCGTAGTAACTGGAATTACAAGCATGTGCCACCATACCTGGTCAGGATTTCTGAATGTTATTTTAAGTAATGGAGTATATTAGAACGTAATTGATTGGTTCCCCACTAGCAGCCGTTCTCTCTGTTTCTAAAAAGAATCCTATTTTCATTTGCAGTCCAGATGATCCCCACTTTCAGGGCATGATGTGTCAGTGGGGTTCCACGGATGACCCAGGCCTAACTAAGCCAATCAACCACCGTCCCCTGGTCACCACAATGGCCAACAGCTGGACACAGGACCCAAGCTAGCTCACAGTGAATTTCAGAACTTTTGCAGAAGTTTCCACAAGAAGAAGAGGACTCAGCCAGGCTTAGTGGCCCACGCCTGTAATTCCAGCACTTTGGGAGGCCAAAACAGGCGGATCACGAGGTTAGGAGGTCAAGATCATCCTGGCTAACATGGTGAAACCCCGTCTTTACTAAAAATACAAAAAAAAAAAAATCAGCTGGGCGTGGTGGTGCATGTCTGTAGTCCTAGCTACTTGGGAGGCTGAGGCAGGAGAATCGCTTGAACCCGGGAGGTGGAGGTTGCAGTGAGCCAAGATCGTACCATTGCACTCCAGCCTGGCAACAGAGCAAGACTCTGTCTCAAAAAAAAAAAAAAGGCTCACTCTTTTTCCACTGGACCTGATATAAGGCTAGAGTTGTTGCAGTCATAACTATCAGAGGACAACCAATTTGAGACTGGAACCAAATGGGAGGTCAAGGAGAAAAACCCAGCGTTGGTAATAACATTATTTGAGCTCTGGCTCAAGCTGCACCTAATGCAGATTACACCTGGACTTCAAGCACGTTATCTCCATTTCCTTCAGCCAGTTTGTGTTGAGTTTTCTGTTACCTGAGACGCAAAGATCTTGAATGCCAGAAATGGGAAACCACTGAAGGCTTCATACCTGGTGTATATCACATGATTTCATTTCTGGTTTTGGAATGGAAACCAGAAATGGAATCAAGGAGGCAAGAATAGAAGCAGTGAGCTCATTAGGACTGCAACTGTCCCATGAAGAGATGAGGTCATCAGAACCCATTAATGAGACTAACATTTACTGAGCACTTACTATGCGACAGGAACTGAGCTGAGGGCTTTACTTGTATAAATCAATAACATAAGTGGCCGGGCACTGGGACTCACTCCTGTAATCCCAACACTTTGGGAGGCTGAGGAGGGTGGATCGCTTGAGCTCAGGAGTTTGAGACCAGCCTTGGCAACATGGCGAAACCCCACCTCTACCAAAAATACAAAAATTAGCCAGTCTCATAACCTGCTCTCTAAATAAACAGTTTTTTTAAAAAAGCTGAACAACCGTTTACATGGGTAATTATCACCACTATTTTTTTCCAACATGAGTTGAATTGTGTCTCCCTAAAAATCATGTGTTGAAGCCCTAACCTTTGGTGTTTCCGAATGTGGCCTCATTTGGAGACAGAATTTTGCAGAAGTCAAGCTGAGATCAGGTCACACTGAAAGCAGAGTGAGCCCCTAAGCCAGCATGCCTAATGTCCTTATAAGAAGGGGAAATTTCCACATGGACACAGGCAAGGAGAATGCCACACGAAGATGAGGGCAGAGATCAGGGTGCTGTGGCAGAAGCGTGAAATGCCAACAATGCCCGCAAATCACCAGCAGCTGGGGGAGGGGGATGGGACAAAGTCTTTTTGATAGACTCAGAAGGAATGAACCCAGGCCCCACCCAGACGTTGATCTCAGATTTCTGGCCCCCTAAACTCTAAGACAATAAATTTCTGTTGTTCAGGCCACCATTGTGTGGTACTATATGATGTTGGCCCTAATGAAACTGAGGTCCAGAGGAGTGTGGTCACCTGCACTGAATTCCCCAGCCAGCCATAGAAACTGGACCTGTTCACCCTGAGAGTCTTGTGTTCCCAACCACTCCACTGTTGTTCTGCCCTTGTGGTAGCTGCTCCGTCCCCACACTTACATGCGATCCTGTTTTCCACCTGCCCGACTGACATCTGCCTTCCTCCCTCTCCCCTCCAGGGCCTGGGCAGATGCGGTGAATAAATGAACATGAATGAGTGTGGGCCTTTGGAGGCAGCCCTGGAGTGGGACAGTTCTGAACAGCATTCCAGACAGAAGAAAACACTGGGGAGGAGGGTGGAGGCAGATCAAAATCACCTCCCCAGCCCAGATGGCTGGCAAGACAGGATCCAGCCTCTCCCAGAACAGACTAGAGAACAGAGCCTGCCCCAGATGGAAGGTGCAGAGGGAGGTGGGCACAGCAGGAGTCATCCAAAAGCCACAGGAACGCTCCTGGATCCCAGATCAGGTCTCTGAGACCCACCACTCCATGCAGGTCTCGTAACATTCCTCCAGCTTCCATGAACCCAGGCCCAGTAACTCTCCACACAGAGAGGAAAGGGAGCTGTGTCCAAACCTGTCCTTGCCATCGCGAGCAAGTCACTACAAAGCATCCCTTGCTGAGCCTGAGGCAGAGGGACACGTGGTGTGGCTAGCAGGGGCCTGGGGCCAGTGTGTCGAGCTGGGAAGGACAGAGCCTGCCAGCTCCCTGCAGAGCCGATTCCTCCTCCTGAGGAACGTTTCTTCAAACACATCAGTGTTTCTGGACCAAGGCTGCAGTGGGCAGCATTAAAATCCAAGTGGAATTAAAAACCAATTAGCACTTATTTCAGAGAAAACAGTAAGCCGTGGATCACACAGCAGGGGAGTGGGGGGATTCTGTCTGTGTCTAACCAAATGGTACTAGCAGAGGGGGCGGAGAACTAAGCCCAGCGCACACTTTAGCCGTGCAAAATAATGTTTTAGATCACAGATTGCTGATTCTAACATATGCATTCCCCCCCAGTGCCCACCCCACACAAACATCAGGTAGTTGGCAGGTGCTTCTGAGGTGGGCAGGAGGTGGCCCAGACACAGAAGGCTGGGTCCCAGGCATGAACCTTGGAGAGAGGAGGGAGTGCTTTAGGAGGGCTGACATGGAATTTAATGTCATCCAACACCATTTGATGATACCAACATCAGAAAAATTCCATATACAGTTAAGGATTCTAGAATGCAGGAACTAGGGGTGGGGACAGGGAGGTGGGTAGAAGACAGTCTGCTGTTCTTTTCCTCAACATTTCATGACAAAAAGGTTACAAATAAAATGTGAATCTAGAAGTTGAAAACAAAAACCATTTGAAATATAAAAAGAACTGATAAAATCATAATCACTGTGGGAAGCAAGCATATTTCCTTTCAGGAGAGTAACAGATAAAATGGATCAAAATTATGGCTAGAGAGAATCTGAATAACACAAACTAGCAATTTGATTTTAAAAGTTTATATAAAACTCTTTGCCAGAAAACAGATGAGATTCATTCTCTGTAAACTATCCATGGGATCTCCATAAAAATGGATCCTGTATTAGGAAAGAAATTTTCTTGAATTCACCAAAAGAGAATATTTTCTATAACAATACTTTCATGCTAATGCATTTACATGAGAAATGAACAATTCTGGAAAAGGGTAAAGAGAAGTCTATCTACAATGGTTCTCAACCTCAGCTGCATGTCATAATTACCAAGGGAGTCTAACATATGCTGATGCCCAGGCCTCACTCTCAGAGAATCTGATTTCACTTGACTGGGCAACTAACTTTTCAAGGTTCCCAAACTCTATTTTATTATATTAAGAAATTACCATTAGGCCGGTGGTGGTGGTTCATGCCCGTAATCCCAGCACTTTAGGAGGCTGAGGCAGGTGGATCACCTGCAGTCAAGAGTTCAAGACCAGCCCAGCCAATAATGGTGAAACCCCGTCTCTACTATAAAACACAAAAATTAACTGGACGCTGTGGCAGGCGCCTGTAATCCCAGCTACTTGGAAGGCTGAGGCAGGAGAATTGCTGAACCCAGGAAAAGGAGGTTGCAGTGAACCGAGATTGTGTCATTGCACTCCAGCCTGGGAGACAGAGCAAGACTCTGTCTCAAAAAAAAAAAAAAAAAAAAAAAAGAAAAAGTAAAAAAGAAAGAAATTCCCATTAAATGCTGGCTGGGCACGGTGGCTCACACCTGTAGTCCCAACACTTTGGGAGGCTGAGGCAGGTGGATCACTTAGGTCAGAGTTCGAGACCAGCCTGGCAAACATGGTGAAACTCTGTTTCTACTAAAAATATTAAAATTAGCCAGGCATGGTGGCACATGCCTGTAATCCCAGCTACTTGGGAGGCTGAGGCAGGAGAACCACTTGAACCTGGGAGGCAGAGGTTGCAGTGAGCCAACATCAGGTCACTGCACTCTAGCCTGGACAACAGAGTGAGACTGTTTCAAAAAAAAACAAAAAAAAAAGACAGAAATTACTATTAAATGCTTTAGCTGTGATAACTGTATCACAGTTGTGTTTTTAAAGAGAAATTTTATTTTTTTTTTGAGACAGGATCTTGCTCTGCCACCCAGGCTGGAGTGTAGTGTCACAAACATGGCTCACTGCAGTCTCGACCTCCCAGGCTCAAGCAATCCTCCCGCCTTAGCCTCAGACCACAGGCATGCACCACCATGCTTGACTAATTTTTTTTTTAATTTTTTGTAGAGACAGGGTCTTGCCATGTTGCCCAGGCTGGTCTCGAACTCCTGGGCTCAAGCTATTGTCCTGCCTCCACCTCCCCAAGTGTTGAGATTACAGGTATAAGCTACTGCATTCAGCCTCTTCTCCTTTTAGAACTATTTACTGAAATATTTATAGGTGAAGGGAAATATGATATGTGGTACTTGCCTCAAAACAATGGGCTGAGGAGTGGGTAAAGTCAGAATATCAACAAAGTAAGTTTGATCACGACTGGATAATATAAACTCTACTTCTTATATGTTTGCAATTGTTCACACTAAAAAGTAAAATTTAAAAAAAACCCAACAATTTAAAAAGCTTCTAAATTGACTGAAATATGTAGCCAGAGTTACGTATTTGAAATTTGGAAAGACTTCTGGGTATGTCTCAAATTAAAGAGAAAAATCCAAATTCAAAACTACTAACCAGACTTCTGAAATGAGGAAGTGAGAAGGAGCTCAGAAAATTATTTCCCACCAAAATCAACAATGAAAGTGGACAGAATTGCCAAACACAATCATTTCAGGATTCTAGAAATCAACCAAAGGCATACCCAAGAAGCATTTACTCAAAAATAAATAAATAAACACTGAACTTTGAGTAAGAACGGGGGAGCAGGTGGCATTTAATTTGGGGTTCCTCCCATCACATGCACCAGCTCCATCAGTTTGACCAAGGCAGAACAGGCCATGAAAACTTTGTGGCTGGAGGGGGGCCCAGTGTCAAACAAATGGGGAAGACCAACATCACAGCTGGACTGTGGTTACAATCTGACTGGAGCCAGCAGCTGTCCTGCAGACTAGCCAGAAATTGAGCAGGAAGATCCTAGGAACAAGACAGCCACACCAGGCCTTGGTAAGCTCCCACACAGCCCTGCTGGTTTGAAGAATGTGCATAGATCCAAGGCTGCACATTTGCTCCAGAGAGACTCAAGAGGGCCCTTCCTGTCCACATATCCCCGGCCGAACATGAGGCCTTGAGAGTGTGCAAGGGAGACACCAAATGGCTAGGCAGAAAGTCATGGCTAGGGCTGACCCAGAAACTGCTTGGAAAGAAAAGAAGGAAAAAATTGTTGAACTTTGAAAATATTCCCCAATCAGCCAGGCGTAGTGGCTCACACCTGTAATCCCAGTGCTTTGGGAGGCTGAGGCAGGCAGATCACCTGAGGTTGGGAGTTCAAGACCAGCCTGACCAACACGGAGAAACCCTGTCTCTACTAAAAATACAAAATTAGCCAGGCATGGTGACCCATGCCTGTAAATCCCAGCTACTCGGGAGGCTAAGGCAGGAGAATCGCTTGAACCCGGGAGGTGAAGGTTGCAGTGAGCCGAGATCATGCCATTGCACTCTAGCCTGGACAACAAAAGCAAAACTCCATTTCAAAAAAAAAAGAAGAAAAAGAAAATATTCCCCAACCCACAGACACAGATCCATTGGCAAAGGATGGAAGCTTAATTGGGCCAAGGTGTTTCAGCACAACCTTTAATCAAGCATTAGTTGATCACTAACCCATGCTGAACCAAGGGCAACCCCTAGTAAGTTATACTTAAAATTAAAAATTTTTTTTAAAACATAAAAGAAAAGAGACAGACGCTACACCACAAGGAGACAAACTCCAAAGAATTAGCCCAGGATACTTAGTAAACAAAACCAAAGGAGAAAAATGGCAATGCAACCATTGCCAGGGAAGGTGGAGATCAGAATCCACCGTTGCTACAGTGTGTGATCTAAAATGTCCCGTGCTCAACAACAAAACAAATTGAGGCTGGGTACGGTGGCTCACACTTGTAATCCCAATACTTTGGAAGGCCAAGGCAGGAGGATCACTTGAGCGCAGGAGTTTGAGACCAGCCTGTACAACATAGGGAGACCCCATCTCTACATGCATGCATGTGCATGCATACCCCTACCAAACACACAAAACTTGGCATGGTGTTGCATGCCTATAGTCCCAGTAACTTGGGAGGCTGAGGCAAGAGAATCACTTGAGCCCAGGAGGTCAAGGCTGAGAAGAGCCACGATCCTGCCACTGCTCTCCAGCCTGGGTGACTGAGACTCTATCACAGACGCCATAGGATAACTCCAATTTACAATAAGAAAGAGCATGAGAAAAGGTAAATACACAGGCAAATATAAAAGATGGCTTAAATACATTTTTTCTTTTCTTCTCTTGACTGATTTAAAAGATGTAAGATTTCATAAAATAATTATAAAACCATACTGTGGGCTTGTAACATGTGACAATAATAACACAAAAGAGGGAAAGGAAAATGAAACTATATTAGAGCAAAATTTCTAAATTTAACTAGAACGAAGTTTTAATATTAATCTGAAGTAGACTGTGATAAATTTAGATGCATATTGTAATCCCTAGAGACATACTAAGAAAAAAACAACAAAGAATTTTTTAAAACCCAACAAAATGAAAAAAAAAAAAAACACTAGAAAATATCTGCTTATCAGAAAGATGGCAATAAAGGGAGAACAGGAGGAAAAAAGATATGAGACATATAGAAAACAACAAAAATGACAGATGTTAATCCAAACATATCAACAACCACACCAAATGTGAATGAATGAAATCTACCCTTTAAAAGTATATAACTCACCATCACCACAACCTAAGCTTAGAAAATTTTTATCATCCCCCAAAATAAACCCTGTACCCCTAGCAATCACTTTCCATTTCCTGTTCACAGCATCCCCAGCCCTCGGCAAACACAAATCTACTTTCTGTCTCTGTAGATTTGCTTACTCTGAGCATTTCATATAAATGGAATAAAGCAATATGTGCTCTTTTGGGTCTGGTTTATTTCATTCATGTGTGTTTCAGGGTTCATCCATGTTGTAATCTCTCAGTACTTCATTCCTTTCTATGACAGGATAATACACCATTATTATTATTAAGGTTAATTATTATTAACAAGGTGAGACGACTTAACACTTCCCAATTCCCAGAATGGGTATATATCACATTCTGTTTAGCCAATCATCAGCTGATGCACACTGATCCTTTTCACTTCTGGGGTTATGAATAATGCTGCTCTGAATATGCATGTACAAATAATTTTATGGATATATGTTAGTATTTCTTTTGAGTATAAACCTAGGAGTGGAATTGCTGGATCACATGGCAACTCTATGTATATACCTTTTTGAGTAACTGTCAAATTGTTTTCCAAAATGGCTACACCATTTTACAATCCCACTAGCCATGTATAAGGGTTCCAATTTCTCTGCATCCTTGCCAACACCTGTTATTGCCCACCCTTTTGGTTATAGCCATCCTAGTTGTTGTGAAATACAATCTTGTGGTTTTGATTAGCATTACCCTAATGATAACTATATTGAGCCATTTTCATGTCCTTATAGGCCATTTGGATGTTTTGGAGAAATAGCCATTCAAATCCTTTGCCCATGTTCTAAATTGGGTTTTAATATTGTCAAGTTGTGAGAGTTCTTTGTATATTCAGTACACAAGTCCTTTAAAGACATGATTTACAATTATCTTCTCTCATTCTGTGGTTTGTCTTTTTGTATTCCTGATGGCACCCTCCGCATCACAAAAGTTTTTAATTTTCATGAAGTCCAGTGTGTCTATATTTTTATTTTGTTGTTTGTACTTTGAGGGTCTTACCTAAGAAGCCATTGCCTAACTCAAGGTCACAAGGATATAATCTTATGTTTTCTTCTAAGAATTTCATAGTCTTAACTCTTACATTTAGGTCTATGATCTACTTTGAGTTAATTTTTGAATATGGTGTGAGGTAAGGGTCCAACTTCATTCTTGCACATGTAGATATACATTTGTAGTTTTTTCTTTTTGGGGGTTTTTCAGACAAGGTCTCACTCTGTTACCCAGGCTGGAGTGTGGTGGCACAATCATGGCCCACTGCAGCCTCAATTCCCCTGGGATCAGGTGATCCTCCCACCTCAGCCGCCCTGGTAGCTCGAACTACAGGTGCACGTCACCATGCCCAGCTAATTTTTTATAGAGCAGAGTTTCACCCTGTTTCTTAGACTGGTCTCAAACTCCTGAGCTGAAACGATCCAACCACCTTGGCCTCCCAAACTGCTGGGATTACAGGCATAAGCCACCATGCCTGGCCCATTTGTAGTATTTTTGCAGCTTCTGCTAAGACTGAAATTATTTCAAAAGAAAAGGTAAAAAAAAATTTTAAAGGACTGAAATCATACAAAGTGTGGCATCCTACCTCCAAATATCTGCATTAGACAAGATACTTTTTAGGCCAGATATGATGGCTCATGCTTGTAATCCCAGCACTTTGGGAGGCTGAGGCAGGAGGATCGTCTGGGCCCAGGAGTTCAAGGCCAGCTTGCGCAACACAGCAAAACCCTGTCTCCCCCAAAATAGAAAAAAAATTAGCCAGGCATGGTGATGCATGACTGTAGTCCCAGCTACTCCACAGGCTAAAGTGAGAGGATCACTTAAGCTCAGAAGTTGAGGCTACAGTCAAGCTATGATCATGCCACTATACTCCAGCCTGGGAAACAGAAGACTCTTTTTCAAAAAATAAAAAAAAAATTAAATTAAATTAAAAACTAGCTGAGTATGGTGACATGTGCCTATAATTCTAGCTACTCAGGAGGTTGAGGTGGGAGGACTGCTTGAGCCCAGAAGGCCATGATAGTGCCATAGCACTCCAGACTGGGTGACAAAGTAAGACCCAAAAGAAAAAACAAAACAATTCCATTCACAAGGCATCAAAAAAATAAATAAATTACGTAAGAATAAATTTAACAGAAGAAGTGTACGACACTGAAAGCTACAAGCACTGAAGTGCTGAGAGAAATTAAAGAAACTCTAAATAAATAAGAAAAGCATTCTTAGTACATAAACTGGGAGACTAAATATTAATATGGTAATTCTCACCCAACTGACATGTAGAGTCAACACAGAGCCTATCAAATCCCAGCAGGCTTTTGTGTAGATGCTGACAGGATGATCTGAAAACTTGTCAGTATGCAAAGGACTCATGCAAGCCAAAACAATTTTGGAGAAGAACAAGGTGAGGACTTAACACTTCCCAATTTCTAAAGTAACTTTAAGGCTACAGTAATGAAGACTGTGGCACTGCAGTAGGATAGACATTTAGACCAATAGATCAGACAAAACAAACCCTCATGTTAATAATCAGATGACTTTTACCACAGTGCTACCTAATTCAATGAAGGAAAATGGTCTTTTTTCAACAAATGGTGCTGGGGCAATTGGACATTAATATGGAAAATATACATTTAGGCCCTTATGTAACACGCAAAAATGATGTCAAAGGCTAGACTCAAAGGCAAGAGTTTAAAGAATTCAACTTCTAGGAGAAAACATGAGAGAAGAACTTTATGATACTGGGTCAAAGAGTTCTTCAATATAATACCAAAAGCACAATCCATAAAAGACTAACTGATAAACAGAATTTCCAAAATTAAAAACTTTTATGCTAGGGCGGGCGCAGTGGCTCATGCCTGTAATCCCAACACTTTGGGGGGCCAAGGCTGCACTGAGCCAAGATCCTGCCACTGCTCCAACCTGGGTGTCAAGAGTGAGACTCAGTCTCAAAACAAAACAAAACAAAACTTGTATACTGCAAAAGGCATGATTAAGAAAATAAAAACATTTTCTGGGAGAAAATACTTGCAAATCACGTATCTGATGAGTGTTATGCAGGACATATCAAGAACTCAATGAAATAACAAGATTAAGAAATGAGCAAACAATTCAAATAGACATTTCGCCAAAGGTGATACATGAATGACAATAAGCACATAAAAAGATGATCAGCAGCATTAGTCATCAGAGATATGCAAATCAAAACTACAATGAGATACCACTGCACACCCACCAGGATAGCTGTAACAATAAGCGTTGGTGAGGATAAGGAAATACTGGGCCCCAGCCAGGGGCGGTGGCATGCACCTGTGGTTCCAGCTACTCAAGAGGCTGAAGCAGGAAGACAGCTTGAGCCCAGGAGTGCGACGCTGTAGTGTACTATGATCACACCTGTGAATAGCCATTGTACTCCAGCCTGGACCACCGTGAGACTTCATCTACGAAAATGGTGCAGTCCCTTTGGAAAACAATCTGGCGGTTTCTTAAAAAGTTAAACAGAGTTACCAAATGACCTGGGAATTCCACTCCTGAGCAGAAAACATGTCCACACAAAGACCTGAACGTAAATGTTCATAACAGCACTACTCATAATAGCCCAATAGAATATTATTCGGCAAGAAGAAGAAATGAACGACCGGTACACGCTATCGCCTGGAGGAACCGCAGAAACATTATGCTAAGTGACAGAAACCTGGTAGAGAAAAGACTACACACTGTTTGACTGCATGTATTTGAAATGTTCAGGACAGGCAAATCTACAGAGACAAAGAGCAGGTTAGTGGTAGCCTGGGCCTAGGCAAGAACTGACTGCAAACAGGTACAAGACGGGTGTCTTTTAGGGTGGCATTTAACATTCTAAAATTGGATTGTGGAGATAGTTATACAACTTTGTTTTTTGGTTTTTGTTTTTTTTTTGAGACGGAGTCTCACTCTGTCACCAGGCTGGAGTGCAGTGGCACAATCTCAGCTCACTGCAACCTCCGCCTCCTGGGTTCAAGCAATTCCCCTGCCTCAGCCTCCTGAGCAGCTGGGACTATAGGTGAGTGGCACCACACCCAGCTGACTTTTTGTAGAGATGGGGTTTCACCATATTGGCCAGGCTGGTCTTGAACGCCTGACCTCCTGATCCGCCCACCTCGGCCTCCCAAAGTGTTGGGATTACAGGGGTGAGCCACCGCGCCTGGCCCAGTTAGACAACTTTACAAATTTACCAAAAACAGCTGAATTGCATTTTTTTTTAAAACAGCATCTCACTCTGTTGCCCAAGCTGGAGTGCAGTGATGTGATCTTGGCTCACTGCAACCTCTGCCTCCCAGGTTCAAGCAATCCTCATGCTTCAGCCATCTGCGTAGCTGGGACTACAGGCGTGCACCACCACGCCTGGCTACTTTTTGTATTTTTAGTAGAGACAGGGTTGCACCATGTTGCCCTGGCTGGTCTCGAACTCCTGGCCTCAAGAGATCTGCCTGCCTTAGCCTCCCAAAGTACTGGGATTATGGGCGTGAGTCACCACGCCCAACCTGAATTGCATATTCTAAGTGGGTGACTTTTAGGGTACGTGTGTGTATATACACACATGTATAGGCGGTGGTGGTGACAACTTCTGTAGCCTACCCACCTTTGGACTTCCTACTCCATAAGAAACTGCCCAATTCTTGAAGACAACAGGCTTCAGGCTTGGATGTGCTTATCACTAGGGGTTTACAGAAATTTTTAACAGATCCAGGAGCATGTGTGTTCTCAAGGGAAGCAATGTTCATATCCTCAACATCCACAAGTTCCTCTTCCTAAAACTGATCTGGCTGCAAACCAGCCTGTCTCCTTACCCGCTTCCCACGTGCAGTTGTGCACTCCCCCATTTTCCCAAGAAGCGCTACCCAGAGGTATGTAAACCTCCAGGACACCAAACATACAACATCAATGTTTAGGGGAAGTAGCCTTTAGTGAACAATAAAAAGCTACTGAAACCCCCAGACTTGCCTGTCTTTCCCTGACTTAAGTATCTTTCTGCCAAATATGAAGCTTGGCTTTAAAAAGAGGATCTTCTGACCCATAGTAGGATCACGAACAGTCAAAGCAGTACAGGTTAGTGGCTCTGATTTATTCCAAGGGAACATTTTTCAGGACCACCAAATTTTTCGAGATCCACCAGAAAAAAATTCCCAGGGAAAATTTTACATGACTGCTTTCAGCTTCTGTGTACTTTACTCAAGGTAGTACAAACCTTTTTTATCTAACCACATCATAAAACATTTGTTACATTTGACCTTCAAAATGTGTACTATCTTCTTTCCCCACAAATAAGACAAATTTAAAGTTACCGTAAGATTATTTTAGATGTTAGCTTCACAGTGTACAAGGAGGTATACAGGGGCTTATCAAAATTCTTTTGTTGGGGGGATGCAAATGAAAATGTTTAAAGGTGATCAATTTAAATTTGAATAATCCTGGCTAACCCATGCCCTAATTCCTGGTGGCTGACCTGTAGGAACTCAGCATGGGGCACAAATTCCAGGGAAAGCAAGACTTCAGACAATGGTAAAATCACACGTGCCTGGGGGTACTGCCAGCAGGGTAGAGTCAGTCAGGCCTCACGGCCCCTTCTTCCCCAGCTCTTTCAAGGACCTCAAAAGCAAAGCTGCTCAAGGGAAGACTTGAAAGGGATTTTCTGAATCGATGGGTCAATTCAAAAGATTTCCTTTCACTCGAGTAAAAGGGCTTTTGCCCCTCCTTCACCACACACACACACACACACACACACACACACACACACACACACACACGTGCTCGCACATACACACACAAGGAATGCATTCACCTTAAATTACCTTAAACTAAGTCAGTGATTACCCTCTCGCACATTTCCCGCTATCAGCAAAATTCGTCTTAAGAGCAGACTTTGTTCTGAATTGGTCATGAACTCTATCCAGATCTTTCCAGTTACCTGGGGAGGTCCATACTAGTCCAACTATTATCCTAATGAAGTGCACAGATCCCAAATTCCTCCTGAAACACGACACGGTGCATCAGGTTTGGTGGCCAGTGTGTAAGGCTGGGTAATGGGCAGGAAAGCAATGTTTTTTTCCAAAGAGGAAAAAACTCCAGATTTAAACTCTACTTTGATTCATTTGAGAAAGATCCTGGGCCCCTTCTATGGATAGAACTGTAAGCAGAGAATGCTCCATGCATACACATAATTCTGATGTGTATGCAATCACCCAGGATGGTATTCAAAACTCGGATACCCAGGCCCCAGGCCCCAAACCAGAATCTCCAGGATTGTGGAACAGAGCTGCTGCATTTTAACAAGTTCCCCAAGCCAGTATGTTGATCACTTAAAGCTAAGAACCACCACTCAGGAAAGTCTAGCAAAGTGGTTCCCAAATATCTGATTCATACAAATCATTTGTGGAGAATTTATTTATTTATTGAGACAGAGTCTCACTCTGTCGCCCAGGCTGGAGTGCAGTGGCGCAATCTTGGCTCACCACAATCTCCGCCTCCTGGGTTCAAGCAATTCTCCGGCCTCAGCCTCCCAAGTAGCTAGGATTACAGGAACATAACACCGTGCCCAGCTAGTTTTTGTATTTTAGTAGAGACAGGGTTTCACCGTGTTGCCCAGGCTGGTTTCGAACTCCTAACCTCAAGTGATCCACCTGCCTTGGCATCCCAAAGTGCTAGGATTACAGGCATGAGTCACTGCGCCTGGCAGATAATTTTTTAAATATAGATTTTGGGGCCCACTAAAATTACTATATTACTTAGGACTCTTGGTTCCAAGTGGCAGAGACCCATTTCAAACTGACTTGAGGGGGGAAAAAAAGGGGCAATTTTTAGGCTCCCGTTACTGAAAAGTTCAGTTACCCAAAGAATTTGTCTGTAATGAATCACTTCTATCTCTTTTCCACCAGACCCTTTGGTCCCTAGGCCCCCAGCAGCATTAAGCTTACTACATCCCATAACTTGGCACCTCCGTGGGGATAAAAAGCTCCTCTTCTTTCCTGGGAGCACCAGAGAAAGACCCGTCTTAATTCTGATTGGACTGACTTGACCCCTCCCTTCCCTGAACCGATTCCTGTGGCAGGAAGACAAGGAATGGCCTGAATGGCCCAGCCTGCTTCTAAGGCATTTCTAAGCCAAAACCAGGTAGATTCGAGCACTCCACAATGGTGGGGCTTTTTCTTTTTTCTTTTTTTTTTTCTTTGAGACAGAGTCTCACTCTGTCACCCAGGCTGGCACAGTGGCACAATCTCGGCTCACTGCAACCTCCACCTCCTGGGTTCAAGCGATTCTCCTGCCTCAGCCTCCCAAGTAGCTGGGACTACAGGTGCCCACCACCACGCCCGGCTAATTTTTTGCATTTTTAGTAGAGACGGGGTTTCACCGTGTTAGCCAAGATGGTCTTGATCTTCTGACCTCGTGATCAGCCCGCCTTGGCCTCTCAAAGTGCTGGGATTACAGGTGTGAGCCACCGCGCCCAGCCTAACAGTAGGGCTTTTTTCAAGTTGTTTTTTTCCCCTTCTGTTTCTAAAAGTCTCTTCTAGAAAATGTAAAAAATATGCAAAAGTATAAAGAAGAAAATGAAAATGTTCTATAATCATCCTCCCAACTAAAACGTTTAGAATCTTCACACTCAAAGCTGTGCACATGAGCACTGGTCCCTTGAACAGAACCTATTCTGTACACGGGATTACACTGTGGTTGAGTCTTCATGACGATTCTCCCGAAACTAAAGATAAACATTTTAGTCATTTTCATGTTTGTAAAGCCAACACTGGTTTGCTTCCCTTTTCCAGTTAATTTGCTCTTGTTTATAACCCCTAAAGATGTGGATAGTTCCTAAGAAGAATCTGAATTGCAGTATAATTATAAAAATCAGAAAGTGACAGCCATACAACACTGTGATCTAATGGACAGACATTATTCCAGTTTTGAGGGCAGGGTTTTTATCTGTCTGATTCCCTGCTATATCCCCAGTGCCTCGGGTAAGTAATATCTTCCACACAGCAGTCTCAGTAAGTGAATGGACTCGATTGAGGAAGAGCAGTCCCCAAAAGCAAAGCCCCAAAAGAATGGTGAATGGTTGTAGGGCAGCCAAACCAGCAGATGATCATCCTCTCCACCTGCAGGAACAGACGCTCCAGGAGTGAAGCCAGAGAATTCCAACTGTTACCAAGATTCCCCAGGTGATGCCGACTCACGGCCAGGTTTAAGAATCACTGTCTGGGGAACAGATATGACCAGATACATTTACAGCATTTCCCCAGATGCTTTTCCCAGATCTGTCTTTCACAAGAGAAGAAGGAAAAGTGCTGCATGCCAGGGGACTGGGGACAGACGGACCAGACCTGGGTCCTGCTCCAGCAGGGCTCACAGCCCAGGGAGTGGCAGATGGGCTTACAGGGAACAAGTGCCAGGCTGGGTACAGAAGGGCCCTGCACAAGCATTCCTGAGCGGGGTGAGTCAGGCCCTAGCATCAAGCACATTAGCTCACATTCAGGTGTGATCAGGAGACAGGGCTGCACTGAGCAGGGAACTTGGGATCTCTTAACTTACCAGGCACCCCAAATCTCAGGCAACAAACATACATCTGATGATCAAGCCCGTCAGCTCTTTCTTCTCCTTACTCTGCAGATGAAGAAACCAAAGCTGTTATTCAGTTGGCTAAGGTCACAGAGCTAGCTGGTCGTAGAGCTGGGATCAGTCCAAGGCTTTTTATTGCCAAGTCCTATCTTGAACTGTAGAGCACTATCCAGCCTCAGGAAGGAAAAATAAGGATGACAACGATGATGATGAAAACTAATACTCTGAGTAGTTACAGTGTATCAGGCTCAGACTAAGTTCTTTACCCAAGTATATCTAATGCTCTGAACCACACCCAGAAGCAAAAGCCTCTAGCATCCTCATTGTACAGGTGAGAAAACTGTGGCCCCGAGAGGGGAGGTGATGACTCCCAGGTCACACAGCTAGCAAGTGGCAGAGCTTTGAATCCAAGCCACGTGGCCATGTTCTTAACCATGATATAATGCTGCTTCACATGTGAGAAGGGAAATGCATCCTAGGCCAGGACAGCAGGGGAGTGGGTCTTCCAGGCTTCCTAGAGTCCCTCCTCCCACCTTTTTTTTGGGGGGGCTGGTGGAGACAGAGTTTTGCTCTTGTCTCCCAGGCTGCAGTGCAATGGTGCAATCTCAGCTCACTGCAACCTCCACCTCTCAGGTTCAAGAGATTCTCCTGCTTCAGCCTTCTGAGTAGCTGGGTAACAGGCGCACACCACCACATCCGACTAATTTTGTATTTTTAGTAGAGATGGAGTTTTATCATGTTGGCCAGGCTGGTCTTGAACTCCTGACCTCGGGTGATTCCCCCGCCTCGGCATCCCAAAATGCTGAGATTACAGGTATGAGCCACCACACCTGGCCTTAGAGTCCCCTTTGAATGCAAAGTGTGCATGTACAAAGGCACCAGTGGGACAGCCACACTTGCTCTCCAGCCACAGCTCACTAGATGAGAGGTGACCATCTGTGGTTGAGAACTGGAAACCCCATAAAGAAAGGAGCAATGAGGCGGCCAAATGCCTGGAGAGACCCAAAGAGGAGAGAAAGCAGAGAGAAGGAAGAGGCAGAGATGGGAGATGGAAACAAAGAATCATCTGGGCCTCAGGCCTATTGATCCTGATGCCAGAGACACTGCCAGTCCTGGGCTTCAGGAGGCATCTCACAATGCTTTTTAAGCCTAGGTGGGTCTAAGATGGGTTTCTGTTATTTTTGACCAAAAGAACCTAGGCTAAGCAGCTGCCACCTGGCTCCCTCTCTGAGGCCATCTCCTGCCTCACTGCCTTCCTGCCACAATGGCGTCTGAGACTCGCTGAGAACAAGCTCTGCAAGCTCTAGCCTCAGGGCCTTTGCATCTGTGGTTCTGTCCAAAATGCACCTTCCACGGCTGGCTCCTTATCTTTCAGGCCTTAACTCAAAAGTGACCTGTTTAGAGGCCTGCCCTGGTCACTTCTGATAAAACAGTAGCCTTCCTCCATCTCCAGCCCTTCCCTTCGTCTATTTTCCTCATAGCACTTCTCACTACATAATATTACAACATGTATCTGTTTTGTTTAGTGTCCAACTGCCTTCTAGAATGTCAGTTCCAAGAGCATGGGGACCATGTCTGTCCTGAGCCCTAACTGTATCCTCAGCACTTGTGTGCCACAGGGTAGGTGCTCAGGAAATGCCCCAGTGGTATCTGCCCACCCACTTTCTAAGCACACCTCCTGGGAACTTTATCCCTGCCCTCAGAAACAGAGGAACAATGACTAATATGTATGTCAGTGTTGACTATGTGCCAACCACTCTTCTTTTTTCTCTGTTAAGACTGGGTCTCACTCTGTTGCCCAGGCTGGAGCACTGTGGCACAATCACAGCTCACTGTAGCCTTGACCTTCCTGGGCTCAGGAGATCCTCCCACCTCAGCCTCCCAAGTAACTGGGACCACAGGTGCACGCCACCGTGCCCAGCTAATTTTTTCTTTTTTGAGACAGAGTTTTGCCCTTGTTGCCCAAGCTAGAGTACAATGGCACAATCTTGGCTCACTGCAACCTCCACCTCCCAGGTTCAAGTGAATCTCCTGCCTCAGCCTCCCGGGTAGCTGGGATTACAGCTGCCAGCCACCATGCATAGCTAATTTTCTGTATTTTTAATAGAGACAGGGTTTCACCATGTCGGCCAGGCTTGTCTCGAACTCCTGACCTCAAGTGATCTGCCCGCCTTGGCCTCCCAAAGTGCTAGAATTACACACGTGAGCCACCTTGCTCAGCCAATTTTTGTATTTTTTGTAGATACAAAGTTTCATCACATTGCCCAGGCTGGGCTCTTGTAAGCACTTTACATAAACCAGTGTAATTCACTGTGAGGATTTTTTCCCCCAGTATGAATTAATAGCCCTGAACACTGCCTATTGCTGTCTTGTTCTCAAGTTCTTGTGCCTGATATCAGCTTCTTCTCTGGTTTGGCCCAGCCATGGGGATAGATAAGTCTTTTATGACACCACCACTGCCCAAGTGACCCCCATTAACTTAAAGGGATTTGGAAAAATCTTGGTCCCTGCCTAGCCAGGGCCCCGTGGAGGGGGCTCCTGCAGGACTGGACATCTGAGGCATCCACGCCTGCCAGCAGCCTCCACTGGCATCTAAAATTGTCATGGAAGTCATGGCCAGGGCAGAGGCAGAGAACAGGCCTAAAGCACAGAACTCCAGCAAAGGGCAAACACTATAGGCCATTACAAGTAGATAAAAGGGAGATGTAGCAACAAACTGCACGGAGAAACTGCTGAAAACACACTACAAATAAGGAGGCTTGTTATTAAATAAATCTGCAATATTTCCAGCCAGGCTCTGCCCCATCCAACCTGTGAAATGTCACGTAAGAAATGATACCTCTTTGTGCCTCGGTTTCCTTGCTGTGAATGGGAATATCATCAACCTCCTTCACTGAGTTATGGCAGGAGACTGAAAGGTAAACTTGACACTTAGACCAAGTCCTGGCTCATGCGAAGCCTGAGTTTCATATTAGAGGGGAAGAATGGATTATGCAGTCAGTAGTATAGGGACAACTGGTTGACTATCAAGGCAGGGGGAGTTGGATTTGTTTTTTTAAGAGACAAGGTCTCACTCTGTTGCCCAGGCTGGAGTGCAGTGGTGCAATCATAGCTCACTGTAATCTTGAACTCCAGGGCTCAAGCGATCCTCCCACCTCAGTTTTGTGAGCAGCTGAGACCAAAGGTGTGTGCCACCACGCCCAGCTAAGGTTTTTATTATTTGTAGAGATGGAGTCTCACTATGTTACCCAGGCTGGTATCAAACTCCTGGCCTCCAGTGATCCTCCTGCCTCTGCCTCCCAAAGTGCTGGGATTACAGGCGTGAGCCACTGCGCCTCACCTAGGAGTCAGATCTTTATCTCACATCCAATGCCAAAATAAATTTCAGATGCTGGATGTAAAATACAAAGCCATAAAGTAACTTAGAAGAAAATAAAATATTTATCTCATTCTAAAACGAAGGCCAAAGCATAAATAAAACAAACAACAGAATCACAAAGGAAAAACAGCTCTAAGAACATAAAAATTTAAAAGCCTCAGAATGTTGCACAAAAAAATTTATTTAGGAATATAAATTTGCAACATAACAAAATGATTCATATCTTCAACAAGTAATCTTCCACAAATCAACAAGAAATAAAAATATCCCCTAGAAAAATAGGTAATTAACTAGGAAATACATATGATTAATAAACAGATAAAAATACAATAAACTTCACCAGAAACCAAATAAATATAAATTATTAGTTACTTTGGTAACTTGTGGTTACCCAAATAACAAAGATTAAAAAGCATTCCGGGCCAGTTATGGTAGCTAATGCCTGTAATCCCAACACTTTGGGAGGCCAAGGTGGGAGGATCACTTGAGGCCAGGAGTTCAAGACCAGCCTGGGCAAAAGAGCAAGAGGCCATCTACACACACACACACACACACACACACACGCACACACACACACACACACACAAAGTGTGAGGAGGAAAAGAAGCACTGTGAGCCCAGTGTTGGTGAGGATCTAGGAAACCAGTATTGGACCTTTCTGGAATACAAGTCAGCAAGAAATATCACAAGTCTTTATTAAAAACAGACACTTTGTTTCAGGAATTGCTACTCTAGGACTCTGTCCCAAGAAAAACTTCAGAAGCAAACAAATAATTTTTGTGAGATGTTCAGAGTTCCGATAATGAAAGATGGGAACGGCCAGTATGTTTAACAACAGGGAATGGACAGAGTGGAATGCTGTGTAGTCCATTAAAAAGAATGCCACGGACCTTGACTCACAGACATGGGGGGGATCTCTAAGCTAGACTACTGAAGTGTAATCTGCAGGATGACAAACCTAGAGTATGTCTGTAAAACAAATAGCTGTACTCACATAGGCGTGTAATAAAAAAAAAAAAACAGCTGGCTAGGCGGGGTGGCTCACACCTATAATTCTAGCACTTTGGGAGGCTGAGGCAGGTAGATTGCCTGAGCTCAGGAATTGGAGTCCAATCTAGGCAACAAGGTGAAACCCTGTCTTTGCAAAAAATGCAAAAAAATACAAGCCAGGCATGGTGGTCCATGCCTGTGGTCCCAGCTACTTGAGAGGCTGAGGCAGGAGAATTACTTGAACCTGGGAGGCGGAGGTTGCAGTGAGCCGAGATCGCACCACTGTACTCCAGCCTGGATGACACAACAAGACTGTCTCAACAACAAAAAAAAAAGCGCTAACACATGATTAGACAGTCTCTGACTTACATTTTTTTGGCTTTACCATGGCGCAAAATGGCTGCAATTTCAATGTACTTTGAATTTTAAACTTTTTCCAGGCTAGCAATAAGCAGTACATGAGATACTGAGCACTTTATCATAAAACAGGCTTTGTGTCAGACGATTTTTTCCCCACCTATAGGCTAATGTAGGTGTTCTGAGCACATTTAAGGAAGGCTAGGCTAAGCTATGATGTTTGGAAGGTGAGGTGTATTGACTGTATGTATGTATGTATGTATGTATGTATGTATGTATGCATGTATTCATGAGATGGAGTCTCGCTCTATCACCCAGGCTGGAGTGCAGTGACAACAATTTGGCTCACTGCAACTGCTGCCTCCCGGGCTCAAGTGATTCTCCTGGCTCAGCCTTCTGAGTAGCGGGGATTACAGGTGCCCGCCACCATGCCCAGCTAATTTTGTACTTTTAGTAGAGATGGAATTTCACCATGTTGACCAGGCTGGTCTCAAACTCCTAACCTCAAGTGATCTGCCCGCCTCAGCCTTCCTAAGTGCTCTGCTGTTGGAATGGCTTCTAGCCAGCGTGTGGCTTCTGTACGTTTTAAAACAATAAAGATTTTTTTAGAACACTTTTTTAAAAATCGATCAACATAAAATCCTTGTCATGAGGCCTAAAGGCAAGGAGATGATCAGCGTCTACCAGTGCCCCTGCGGCATTCACAGTGAGCAGAGGCAGCATAAAACTCAACACCACTTTTCACTGGAGACCACGCCAAGAGAAGGTCACACCTCTTCTTAGAAGACACCAAGTAAAGCCATTTGGCTGGCTGAGGCGTCACATACAACACACACCCTGTGGGGGGTGAGCTCCCTTTACAGGTGGAGTTCTGGAGAAGGTGATAAGGAGGATTTGATGGGTGAGAACACTTTTGGCCCAATCAGTTAAGCAGGCTCAGGGCTCAAAGTCCAGGGCCTAGATGCACATCTTATCTGGGCCTTGTGTAAAGTTGTCAGCAATCGTAAAGTCCCTGTTTTCTGCCCTGTAATAATTACTATAATAAAAGGCATGTTGGAATCCACAGGCTGTGTCAGTATCATGAATTAACAGCTGTGGCTGGAGTGAGGAAGAAAAAGGGAGCATCAGTGGGGCTACCCAGGTTCCAATCCAGCCCCAACAGCTTATGTGACAAGGATCAAGGACTTCACTTCTCTGGATCTGAGTTTTTTCAGGGGTGAAATGGCAAATAAGTGTCTACCCTGAGGAGTAGACAAGACATGTGTGACGCAGGAAAGCTGAACTCTTGGCCAGGCACAGTGGGTCACGCCTAGAATCCCAGCAACTTTGGGAGGCCAAGGCAGCAGGATCGCTTGGGGCCAGGAGTTTGATACCAGCTTGGTCAACATAGTAAGACCCTGTCGAGGGGTGGCGGGGCTGGGTGCAGTGGCTCATGCGTGTAATCCCAGCACTTTGGGAGGCCAAGGTAGGAGGATCACTTGAGGCCAGGAGTTCTAAACCAGCCTGTACAACATAACAAAACTATGTCTCTGCTAAAAATACAAAAATTAGCCAGGTGTGGTGCCATACACCTGCAGTCCTGGCTACTCGGGAGGCTGAGGCACCAGAATCACTTGAACCTAGGAAGCGGAGATTGCAGTGAGTTCACATCACATCACTGCCCTCCAGCCTGGGCAACAGAGGGAGACTGTCTCAAAAAAAAAAGAGGAAAGAAAGAAAATCTCAGCCCACGTTAAAGAGGACTGGGACTATCCTTACTACCACAAAATCCTGCAGACTAAAGCCTGAACCCTCTGAGAAATCTTTCACCCTGCTCGCCACCCACCCACTATGACCGATCCTTAGGCAAGTTCTGTTGGGTTACCCACTTCTTGTTCCCAGTGCCACCACTTTCATCTGGGACTTTACTTCTCTCCTCACAGCAGTATAGGCTGTCCCTCACTGCTCCACTTCCATGCCCACCTTCAGTCTATGCTCCTCGCAGTAGCCAGAGGGCATGAGAGAGGATACACTGAATCAAACCCATAACCTCACCAGGCTCTCCCCTTTGCCCGCCCTCCCCGCTTCCCCACCCCGCACTCCTTCACACACCAAACCCATTCCAGCCTCAGCGCCTTTGCACCTGCTGTTCCCTTTGCTGGGAAAGCTCTTCCCTGATCTTCCACATGGCTGACACCTTTGTATACCATTCCACTCTCGGCTGGCGTGTCACTACCCCAGGGAGGCTCTCCCAACCACCCCAGTTGTCCAGCCTCCCACAGTCCCCTTCCACTTGCAGGTGCGTCTCTCTCACCATTCTGCTTTCATGACTTCACAGCATTATTCATCTCCACCTGGAGTTATCTTATTAATCCGTTTATTTCTTCCTTGACTGTGTCCCTCAACCTAAACAATAAACTCCAGGAGGACGAGCCTTCTCCAGTTCCATCCCCGCCACTGGAAGCATATGTGATGGTTGGTAAATATTTGCTGAACGAAGAAGTTAACGATGGAATGACTGAATGAGCTGCACATCACTGCACAATAAATCTTCTGCCCCCAGAAGGAATGCGTTGTAATCTCTAGCAGCAAAGAAGCCCTTAGATATCGTGCAACATAATGAATAACTGATCCCAAAGCATCTAAATGATTTCAAGCGTGCTGCTGCTCTCAAGCATTTATGATCCAGACAACAGTGGCTGGGGTCAGAGCTCACCCCTGGCCAGGTTACCAGGACTAGCCTCTGCAATGGAGCAAAGCCCTTTATTGTTCTTTTGTCTAGGAATGGAGTTTCAGATCACAGGAAATCCAAGTACTCAAAAACCTCTCGCCCCAAGCATAAAGGACTAATTCTTTGGCACAGAGCAGGAAAGCACCAAAGACTTTAAGGTCTGACAATGTATGACAGGGGAAAGAGACAGAAAGATGGGAATGTCAACAGTCTCATTACTCAGACAAACACACACAAGGCCCCACCCAGCCAAAGGTAAGGCCTGGAGCAGCCATGCTCATATAATGAGATGACTGGACTGGTTCACCTGTTTATTGGCAAGCCCAGAACAGGCATGAGCAGTGGCAGAGACTGGCAAATGCCAAATTAATGACATAAAAACAAAGAAGATTTGAATCTCTGCAGGAAAAACAACAACAACAACAACAACAGATTAGAAACCACCAGCCCAATTGTTCAATAGTCATTTCTAATGTAAACAAAAGTTCAAAAGAGCCAGTACCCTCAGGATAACTGAATAATAGATGAGGGGCGGGTTCTCTCGAGAGAAATAGTCCTGCTAATAAATGAAGAGGTGGACAGAATTACAACAGCACAATTTTTGCACACCCAGATGAAATAATGGGTCTAAGCGATGGTCATCCACGCCCACTAATACCACAGAATACAGAAAGGGGCCACAGGCTTTACATACCTAACACACATACACAGCGACAACTAGGAGGACGGCTAGCCATTCCTGCCGAGAGAGAGAGAGAATGAGTGTATGAGTGAGTGAGAGAGAGAGAGAGAGAGTGTGTGTGTGTGTGTGTGTGTGTGTGTGTGTGTGTGTGTGTGTACATCTCAAACCTGAAACTCACCAAGTCTGTATATCCAACAATTCATTTATAGGGATAAAAGGGACAGAATATTAAGTTAAACAATGCAACAGGGCTACGATTGATCAGATCCAGGCCTGATCATATACAGGACAAATGACATGGCTTTTCTCAACATATAAACTGCAAGAGAAAACAAAGAAAAAACAAACCAGGTATGGTGGCTCACTCCAATCCCAGCACTTTAGAAGTCAAGAGGATCATTTAAGACCAATCTGGTCAACATAGTGAAACTACTAAAAATAATCTCTACTAAAAATACAAAAAAAAAAAAAAAAAAAACTAGCTGGGCATGGTGGTACATGCCTATAATCCGAGCTACTAGGGAGGCTGAGGCAGGAGAATCGCTTGAACTCCAGAGACAGAGGTTGCAGTGAGCCGAAGGGAGGGGGAAGCCATAGATTAAATGAGGCTTCTTCACAAGCAGATGAACCAAATCCAATGGTGAACCCTCTTGGGTCCTGATTGGAACGAACCAATTCTAGAAAGGTATTTACGCAATGATATGACAGGTTGACACTGCCTGGATACCAGATGATGTAAGCAGTTAATGTTAATTATTGTCATGATTAAAATGTCTCGTCATTATGTCTTTAAAGAATCCTTATCTTTTGTAGATAAATACTCAACTATTTAGCTTTCAATTAATACAGTAGGGGGTGGGTGGTGGTAGATATGAAGAAAACAGAGTGGTCATGAGTTAGTAAGGCTAAAGCAATTTTTTTTTTGAGGCAGGGTCTCGCCCTGTCACCCAGGTAGGAATGCAGTGGTGCGATCTCGGCTCACTGCAGCCTCAACCTCCTGGGATTAACCAATCCTCCTGCCTGAGCCTCCCAAAGTACTAGGATTACAGGTAAGAGCCTCTATGCCCAGTCGTCCTTTATTTTCCTTTACACCTCCTATCTCTGACTTACTGAGTAACTGGCTTGCTTACTATATAGCTCCTCTTTTACAATACAAGCTCTACGAGGGTGGAGACCTTGTTTGCTTTTCCATTATTCCCTTCCTGGCTCCCAGAATAGTGCCTGTACAAAACAGGTGCTCCATAAATATCTGTGTAATTAATCAAAGAACCAAAAAGGTGGGGGCATCATCTAGAGGTACCATCCTGGTGCCTGACATCTCCTTTCAGCTCCACTATTAGGGAACAACTCAGAACTAGAGACATTACTGGCTACCTACTCCAATATTTAGTCTCCCCTTTTAACTTAGCAACCAAATCTAAATCTTAGCTAAGAACAAAGCCATGTGAAATAAAACTACATTTTCCAGGTTCCCCTGCAGCTACCATACAGTACCAAGACTCAATTCTGGGAAAGGGTGTAAGGAGATTTAGTGTGTATAACTTCTCTTGAGTCGCCTTAAAAAGACAGGAGAGCCCATTTTCATCCCTTCTTCTTTCTTGCCTCCTGGGACATAATGGCTGGAGCTTGGGCAGCCATCTTAAACCATGAGGTGACGGGATAAGGGTGGTGGAAACAGAAGGTAGAAGCAGCCTGGGTCCCTGATGAGAGCACAGGCCTCACCTGTCTATTACAGGGCTCCTTTATGTGAGACAGAAATAAACTATCTTGCTTAGGCACTGTCACTTTGTTGAAACTAAATTGTATGCAGTTGTAACTAATCTTTTGTTTTTTTTTTTTTTTGGAGACGGAGTTTCACTCTTGTTGCCCAGCACGATCTCGGCTCACTGCAACCTCCACCTCCCAGGTTCAAGCCATTCTCCTGCCTCAGCTTCCTGAGTAGCTAGGATTACAGGTATGTGCCACCATGCCTAGCTAATTTTCTATTTTAATAAAGACATGGTTCCTCCATGTTGGTCAGGGTGGTCTTGAACTCCCAAACTCAGGTGATTTGCCCGCCTCAGCCTCTCAAAGTGCTGGAATTACAGGTGTGAGCCACCGCGCCTGACCTTTTTTCTTTTTTTTTGAGATGGAGTCTCACTCTGTCACCCAGGTTGGAGTGCAGTGACACAATCTCAGCTCACTGCAGCCTCTGCCTCATGGGTTCAAGCAATTCTCCTATCTCAGCCTCCTGAGTAGCTGGGATTACAGGTGTGTGCCACCACACCCATCCTGCAGTTGAAACTAATCCTAATGGATACATCTGAGACCAAAATGCCACGGCACAGTGGGTAGAACAGGTATAGTCATAGATCTGTATTAACATAAAAATGCTCAAAAGTTAAGGACTGTTCCAAAGTACGAATCACTGTGAGCTGGGGGCACACAATGGAATTGGGAGGAGAATAGCAGGGGAGAGGAACAACTACAGAAAGGATGACATGAGGATCCTAAACTTTCATTAGGTTAAATAGGCTGCCACCCCAGGATTAGTAACTACAGTATATAAAGAACATCTACAGTTCAATAAGAAAAAGCAGCAAAAGTGGCCAGGCATGGTATCTCATGCCTGCAATCCCAGAACTTTGGAAGGCCAAGGCAGGTGGATCACCTGAGGTCAGGAGTTAGAGACCAGCCTGGCCAACACGGTGAAATTCTGTTTCTAATAAAAATACAAAAATTAGCCGGGTGTGGTGGCAGGTGCCTGTAATCCCAGTCACTCAGGAGGCTGAGGCAGGAGAATTGCTTGAACCCAGGAGGCACAGGTTGAGGTGAACCAAGATCACACCATTGTATTCCAGCCTGGGTGACAAGAGAAAAAAAAAAGAAGAAAGAAAAAGAAGAAAAAGTGATGAGCAAGAAATATCCAGAAGGAGAAACATGAATGAAAAAATATTCTGCCTTACTAGTCTTCAGGGGTAAATTAACCACAATGAGATTTCATTTCCTATCCATTAGACTGGCAAAAGTAAAGAAACTTTACAAAACCAAGTATGACAAGGATAAAGAATAAAAGAAACTCATACATCCTTGGTTGAATGTTTAAAGAGCAGCTCAAAAATAATACCTGGCAAAGTTAAAAACGATCACAACCTACCATCCAGAAATCTCATGTCCAGTATATACCCAAAAGAAATTCCTGTCCATGTACACCAGGAAATAAGTGTAACAACACTCACAGCAGCCTGTGAACAGCAAAAAATCTGAAAAATAACTAATGGTCCATTGGCATGGAAATGTCTAAAACAAAAATGTGGTATAACCAACCCATGGAATACTAACATGGCAGTAAATGAAAATGCATGAGTCACAGCTGTACTGGTCTAAATCAATGTTAGAATCATAATAGTAGGTGAAAAATGCAAGTCTCAGAAGACTATGTACAGTATATCTTTTTTTTTTAATTTTTGAGACAGGGTTTCACTCTGTCACCCAGGCTAGAGTGCAGTGGCATGAACAAGACTCACTGCAGCCTCAACCTCCTGAGCTCAAGCAATCCTTCCTCCTAAGCCTCCCAAGTAGCTGGGACCACAGGTGCGTGCCACCACATCTGGCTAATTTTTAAAAATTTTTTGTAGAGATGAGGTCTCGCCATATTGCCCAGGCTGGTCTCAAACTCCTGGGCTCAAGAAATCCTGCTGCCTCAGCCTCCCTAATTGCTGGGATTACATGCATGAGCCACCACACTCAGCTATATTTTTACGGAGTTCAAAAATCAACCTTTTAAAGACAAACAATAATAAACAAAAAATTCGAGATGATGGTCACTTCTGAGAGAGCAGGCAGGAGAGTGAATGGGAAGTACCACACAGGTGTTACTGGTAATATTCAAGTTCTTGGGTAAACAGTAGGCTAATGGCTGATCATTACAATAAACAAACATTTTTTTCATGGACCAAAAATGCCAGTGTATCACGTACTAAGGATTATGATTCATCCAATTCTGTGTGTCCAAAGGCCATCTTTAAAAAGTGAATACAGGCCAGGTATGGTGGCTCACGCTCTGTAATGCCAGTGCTTTGGGAGGCCGCAGGACGATCACTTGAGCTCAGGAGTTTGAAACCAGCCTGGGTAACATAACAAGATCCCAGCTCTACAAATAAATGAATAAAAATTAGCCAAACAACCATTCTACTCCAGCCTAAGCAACTCAGTGAGACCCAGACTCTGAAAAGATTTTTTAAAACTAATGCGTTTAGAAAGAGGTGAGGAAGAATATATACCAGGTTACTGACAGATGAGACCAATGAGGCAGGAAGCAGGAGTCAAGGGGACAGAGCAGTAAGTGGTTTTTGTTTCATGTTTTATTGTGCTGTCATTTACATATTCATTTCAACAAGAAATGTTTCCTGTAATTAACCAAAGCAGTATAGCCAAATGGTTTGGTAAACACCTCCAGTGCCAGACCAGGAGAGACTGCATCTCAACTTCACCATGCCCTCGCCAGAGGAAATATGGCAAATTACTGAACCTCTCTGCCTCTGCCTGTGAGAAAAGGGCATGGTAACAGTGCCTACTTCATAGGGCCACTGTGAAGATTCACTGAGTTGGCCTATGAAAAGTATTCATGACAGTTCCCCTACACAAGGTAAGCCCTTAATGAGACTGGCTACTATTCTTTTTTCTTTTTCTTTCTTTTTTTTTTTTTGGAGATGGAGTCTCGCTCTTGTTGCCCAGGCTGGAGTGCAGTGGTACGATCTTGGCTCACTGCAACCTCCGTCTCCTGGGTTCAAGCAATTCTCCTGCCTTGGGCTTCTGAGTAGCTGGGATTACAGGCATGCACCACCATGCCTGGCTAATTTTGTATTTTTAGTAGAGATGGGGTTTCTCCATGTTGAACAGGCTGGTCTCGAACTCCTGACCTCAGCTGATCTGCCCATCTTAGCCTCCCAAAGTGCTGGAATTACAGAAATGAGCCACCATGCCCGGCCGAGAGTGGCTACTATTCTTATCATTAGACTAACTTCAAACACTGACATGAGGTGAGCTCAGCAATGATCTGGTCAAGGTCTGCAAACAATCCCGCAAACTCTTACAGTCTTTGGGAGAAGCCCAGTGCCCTGCCCATGCCAGGAACTAACTAGTTGATAACTGAATGTATGCTGCCTCTGTTACCCACCACTTCTGGGGCTGTCTGGACGGAGCATTGGCAGGTGCATGCCCAACACATCCACTCTCTGTCTTCTTCCTTATTGACCCTTTGCTCAGGGTGGCAATGAGCCCAAGTGAAAAACTGCAGATGTCCTTGCAGCAAGGAGTGGTCATGTCACAAAGTCCTAGCCAAACAGTCACAAGCAGAAGTCTGCTAAGGACTTCAGGGAAGGCTTTGGCTTCCTGGTACAGGTGCTGCCTCCTTTCCTTAGACCTCTGCCTCTGCCTGCCCATCACAAGGATATCTGGCTGGAAGTCAAGCAACCATTTTATGAATATGAGGCTAAGTATGGTGACACAGATAAGGAGGGGCCTGGAGCAGCAGAGAGGATAAGGTGAGCACCGCCTTATCCTGCTGAGCTCTGCACTTCTTACAAGAGAAAATGAACCCCGTGGTAGCCAGGATACAAAGCTGCCCCCAGTGGACCACACCTTGGAAAGTGTTTTGTGATATCCCTCCCATACTGAATCTGGGCTGACTCTTCCACTCACATTAACTAACAGAATGAAGCAGAAGTGATGTGGAGCCTGTTCTAGATCTAAGCCTTAAGAAGGCCCACAAAGCCCTTGGCTGTCATGTTCTAAGTCGAGCTACAGGCTGGCCAGGCCACACGAAAGGAGAGGTCCCAAGACAATGGACAGACATGGAAACGGCCATCCCCAAGGGACCATTTCAGTAAAGCCATCTTGAATGTTCCAGCCCCACCCACCTTCTGACTGCTGCCACATAACAGACCCCAAGCAAGACCAGCAGAAGAGCCATCCTGCTGAGCCTCAGTCAACCACAGGTTCACAAGAAATAAAAAAAACTGCTGTCATTTTAAGGCCTTAAAGTTTGGGGGTGGCTTGTGATATAGCAATAGATAGCTAGAATAAATCTCTACCTGGGTACAACACTGTACAAGTCTCATGAAGACAAGCACAGTCCCTAACTCAAGTACCACCTGAAAAAGAAACACATGATCTATCACAAATTCCAACAAAAATCTCTTGCACGTTCTGATTTCCAACCAAGATTGTTAATATGAAAAAACATGAACCTGTTCCTCCACTCCTATTTCATAGTAAGTACATTAAACACAACTAATCTAAATGCCATGAATCTATTAATTGTTATAATAATGAAAAAGCATTTAAATTGCTTTTTGGTTCAACATGGTGCTGGACCTGGTGAGAACTCTCCAAATATACATCTTCTATCTGGACAAGAGGCATCATTATACTACTGTTACTTCATATTCACTCTCAAAGGCCTAGAGCTTAACAAGGTGGCCAAACAGGTTGGATGCCTGCAATCTAATTAAATAAGCCTATCAATAAAAATAATAATTTTAGTGGGGCAAAAAACTCTAGAAGCAAAGGGAATGCTCATCAGGGATGTCTTGGCCAAATAAATTATGGCGTATCCACACCGCTGTGTGTTATGCAGCCACTAAAAAGAGCAAATCTGAGCACTACGCAAGGACTCAGGGGCATTTCCACGTGACACTGCTATGTGAGTAGAGCAAAATGCAAGACAGTAAGTGTAATATTATCTCCTATAGGATTATATAACCATGGAGAAAAATGTGGAAAGATACATACAGTCCTTGATTATTACCACGGGTGAAGGATTGCAAGAGGATGCTGACCTAAGGGTAGAGCGGGATGGTGGGGGGAGGCACAAGAAAGGGAAAGGACAGACCAAAAATATTAAAAAGGGGCTTAAAAAGAATTCATAAAAATAATTATCTTTGGCGAGATGTGGTGGCTAATGCCTGTAATCCCAGAACTTTGGGAGGCCAAGGCAGGTGGATTACAAGGTCAGGAGTTCAAGATCAGTCTGGCCAACAAGGTGAAACCCCATCTCTACTAAAAACACAAAAATTAGCTGGGCGTGGTGGCTCGTGCCTGTAATCCCAGCTACTCAGGAGGCTGAGGCAGGAGAATTGCTTGAACCAGGACCCGGGAGGCGGAGGATGCAGTGAGCAGAGATTGTACCACTGCACTTCAGCCCAGGTGACAGAGCAAGATTTGGTATCAAAAAAAAAAAAAAGAAAGAAAGAAAAGAAAAGAAAAATATCTTTTTAAAAATCTAATTTGCTGGGTGCTATCTATGCACTAGGCACTGTGCTGAGTCACCTGATCTCACTTTGACTTCTCATTTAATCATCTATTAATTATCCCCATTTTCCAGGTAAGGAAACTGCAGCCCAAAGAAGTACTGTGTGCCCACAGCTGAGGCAGTGAGGGGGCTCATGGACTATATGAAATAAGTGTAATAGGAGGATTCCCAACTCAAACCCCAAACTTCTGCACCTGGAGCTCAAAGGACACATGTGTTAAATGTGGTAGAAGAGCTCCTCTGCTGCTCTGCACATTCTTAAAATAGCAGCAGGTCCTGACGTGCGATGATGTATGCTACGGCGGCACGAAGTCCATCAGCACCTCAGTCCCCTGGTGACTCATGCTGGGAGAAATCCAAGAGGGCCACTGACCTCACTCCATGGAGCTCAGGGAAGCCCTGCCCAGGATATTTTTACAGAATCAATTGCTGACACCAGGAGCTAGAAAATGGATGAGGACGTGTCAGCTATTACACGGGCAGATTCTTCGAGCTCACCATTTAATTAAAACTTGTTCAGCCCCAGAGCAAGAATTATTGCCCATTAAAGCAGGGGAGATGGATCAACTGCGCCTCGGCTGGTTAATTGCTACTTCCCAGGCATTTCCTGGCCTCCTTCTGCAGGAACACCATGCAGGAGCTGGAGATATACGTGAGATGTGTGTCTATGGGTGGTGTTTTCCACACAGCCTTCTTTTTACCTAAATTAACCAGACATCCACTGCACTTACTAGGCCAAGCTTTTCTGTTTCAGGCCACATGCACCCTGGCTGCCCCAATGAGTTACTGCCAGGCCTGGGCTGCACAGACTGCAGGGGTTGCGGGACAGGAAGCCAGAGGGCTGGATGCTGCAGGCAGGTCCCAGAGAGCCATTGGGCGGCCAAGGGGAGGCATCTCTGCAGGCCATCTCACCCACGGCCACGGGTTCCTGGTAAAGCTGACACCCTCCTCAAACCCCAAACAGGGCTGGACATCCATTCTTGGACAATGTTGCACCTGATATAAATTCATTCATATCATAATTTAGCCTGCACCCACCACATGCCAGGAACTGCTCTACAAGGATAGACACAAAAGTGCCTGTGCTTCTGTGGAGCCTAGAGCTGGGAAGCAGAGCATAAACAAAGTATGTCAAGTGGTAATAAACGCTTTGAAGAAAAATAAAGCAGAGAGTAAGGGCTAGGGTGAGGGAGAAGGTGCTATTTGATAAGGAGAGAGGCTTCATGGGAAGGTGACATCTGAACAGACTTGAGGGAAGCGGGGAGGGACGTGGTGCTGGGATTCTAGTTGAAGTGTTCCAGCAGAGGGAATAGTCAGGGCAAAGTGTCTGAGGGAGGAACAGTGGGAGGCCAGTATAGCTGGGTACAGCAAGCAAGCAGCTGAGAAATCAGACATAAGGTCAGACAGGGAAAATGGGGGCCTGGGGTTGGGGTGGGGGCACTTGAGCACCCACCCCAACTCAGTCCCCAGGCTTTAAGCACTTTACATAGATGACTCACGGGGTACTGCTGCTATTTCCATTTCACAAGAAGAGGAAACTGAGGCCCAGAGAGGAAAGGGGACTCATGCGAGACCACAGCGCTCGTGTGCACCGGGCCGGGCTGCCCCGCTGCCCTGGCACAGAAGTCTGCATCCAGCAGGGACTCAACTAAGAGTCACCGATTCCTTCTCTTGGGAGAAATGTCCTCCATCTCTTCTCAGTCCCTCAACACCCAGCCCACTCTTTCTTCACAGTTAGGAGCAGACAGGTAAACATTTCAGGGAGAAGAAGGGGAAAAAAAAAAACAGAAAAGCCAACCATCTAACTCTGGAGAGGAAGAAACATTATTCACTTTCTCTGCAAGTCACTGCCACATTTAATGAATATCGCTCACCTGAAAGGCTCCCCAACATGGCTCTAATCACAAAGTGGGCAGGTGGCTGTCAGGGAGCCCGAGGCGGGCTCCTCCTGTCCTGGGTCCTCCCAGGCGAGGCTACCTGCTTCAGCTCTCCAGGCCGACCTGGGTGGTGCCCGCCCCCAGCCCGATGAGGGTGTCTGGAATGCGGAAACAGGAACCTGCCGTGCCAGCTCCTAACAGCGACTTATTCAACAGCCGCAGGAACACGCCAGCCACAGGAGTTCCCCAGGAGATGGCTGGTCTTCGTGAACAGGCGCGTTCCCAAAGAAAGCTGTTTTGCCAACAGTCCCTTTGGGGGAGGGAAAGAAAAGGCCTCCTTACTCATCAGACACGCGGTCTGAGGAGTCTGAATGGGCTTAAGAGAAAGTTCACAGGTAACAAAGGCGGCTCGCCTGTTACCTCACATTCAGGCACAGGCCACCTGTTCACTGACAGAGCCAGGGCTGGACTTGTGCCCACAGCGTCCCCTGCCCTGAACTTGCACCTGGATGCTGTATTCACAACCGTACAACCCAAAGGTGGGCTCTTTGGCCCGTTCAGACAAGCCACTAGCTCGCAGAGGCAATGCCGCTTAATAATTAAACGCGGTCGCTGGACTCTTCCAGCCAGCTTTGGAAGCACAACCGAACAGCTTTGACTAATGACAACAACCGCAACCGGAATGCTCACTGCACAAGGCACTGTTCTAAGCGCTGCACATGAATCCTCTCTCCTAACCCTCACAGTGACCCTCTAAGGAGGGACTATCAGCATTCTTATTTTACAGATGAGAAGTTGAACACATAAGTCACAGGCCAAGGTCACACAGGAAGAAAGTGCTGGGGTGGGGATTTAACTCAAGCACAGTGGCTCCAAGGTTCCAGTCTTTAACCACTACTTTTATTTTGAGACAGTCTTACTCTGTTGCCTAGGCTGGATGGAGTGCGCTGGTGCAATCTCAGCTCACTGCAACCTCCACCTTCTGGGTTCAAGGGATTCTCCTGCCTTAGCCTCCCAAGTAGCTGGGATTACAGGCATGTACCACCACACCTAGCTACTTTTTAAAAAATACATTTTAGTAGAGACGGGGTTTCACCAAGTTGGTCAGGCTGGTCTCGAACTCCTAACCCCACTGGTCTCCCAAAGTACCAGGATTACAGGCATGGGCCACCATGCCCAGCCTTAAGCACTACTTTAGCTCGCCTCTTGTGAGAAGAAGTAGGTGCTCCTACTGGGCCTCAGTTTCCTCATCTATGAAATGGGATGAGGAGTCAATGAGAGCTTTATTACTGTTTTTGTAGAGACAAGGCTCTCACTGTGTTGTCCAGGCTGGTCTTGAACCCCTAGCTTCAAGCAATCCTCCCTCCTCGGCCTCCTAAAGCACTGGGATTACAGGTGTGAGCCACGGTGCCTAGTCAAGCGAGATCTTTTTGTGAGCTTGTGGTTCACAAAAATGCTCAATAACTATCAGCTGCACTTATCACATGCTACCCTCAGAGTCAATCAGGTCTACCTTATTCCTTCAAAATACCGAGTAATCAGCTCATGGTCACAGAGTTTAAATTCTAGGTAGCTGAAGGAAAAGAAATTAAGAAAGGCTCTTATGGTCCTTCTTTTCATCCACACACACACAAATAAATAGAATGACTATTCTGAGTCAGGCACTGGGACATAGTAGTAAACAAAAACCACATAAACCCTGCCTACAGGGAGCTTATAGTCCCCTGTGAATGAACGGAAACAGAATAGTCAAAGATTTTCAGATGTATCATGTACTGAGTGCTCCTTTGGGTTGGGCGCTGCAATGGTCTAAGCATGTCACATGCTTTGATGCATTTAATACTTCCAACAACCTAGGAGGGCAGTACCATTACCAGCTCCACCTTCTAGATATGCAAACAGAGACAAGGAAGGCTAAGTGGCTTGCCCAAAGTAAAACAGAGACCCCAAGATGGATCCAGAGTTTGCACTCAGCAGTCTGGCTCAGAGCCCATGCTGCACTGCTCAGCCCTTCAGTCTCAGAGAGCCATGGCTTTACACTGCAGCCCCGAGCAGCAGCAACAGGCATCCTCAGGAAATTTCAGTTTGCAAAAGGGACAGTCACTTTTCATAGATTTTTTTTTTTTTTTGGTGAGGGGGTGCAGGATTATCAAATGATACTTATTATAAGTCATATTTATGCTGGGCACCGTGGCTCATACCTGTAATCCCAGAACTTTTGGAGGATGAGGTGGGAGGATGGCTTGAGTCCCAGGAGTTTGAGACCAGCCTGGGCAACAAAGACAGACTTCATCTCAACGAAAGATAAAAAATTAGCCAGGTATGGTGGCATGCACTTGTGGTCCCAGCTACATGGGAGGCTGAGGTGGGACGATAGCTTGAGTCCAGGAGGTTGAGGCTGCAGCGAGTCATGATTGCACCACTGCACTCTAGCCTGGGTGACAGAACAAAAGTGTCTCTAAAAACAACAAACAATGGCCTGGCGCAGTGGCTCAATCCTGTAATCCCAGCACTTTGGGAGGCCGAGGTGGCTGGATCACCTGAGGTGGAGAGTTTGAGACCAGCCTAACAAACATGGATAAACCCCACCTCTACTAAAAACACAAAAAATTAGCAGGGCATGGTGAGTGTAATCCCAGCCACTCAGGAGGCTGAGGCAGGAGAATCCCTTGAACTCGGGAGGTGGAGATTGCAGTGAGCCGAGATGGCAACTCTGCACTCCAGCCTGGGCAACAAGAGTGAAACTCCAAAACTCCGCAAACAAAATAGTAGAGGCTTCGTAAGCACTTACCATGTGCTGGCCCCTGGGGGTAAGCCCTTGACCAGCACCCTCTCCTTTCATCCAAGGACAACCCTCAGATGGAGAAACTCAGCCTTTGCAAGGAGGAGAAAGAGAAGCGGGAAGGGAGTCAGGAGCAGAGAGAAGGGTGAGACCCAGGTGTTTCTGAGCAGAGTGAGTGAGTGCTCTCAAAGACCACGCACTCTTAACCTTCAGACTCCTGCCTCATCACCCAACTCAGGTTTCCCTGCATTGTCAAACAAAACACTTGGTATTCCAACACGATTCAGAGTTCTTGTGGTACAGGGACTCTGTGCACACAGTATGAAAGGTGGGCACGATTAGAGAACAAAAAGTTAAGTCCTGATTCAGGTAATTACAAAACAAAGTTGGTAAGCACATGGACAAAAATGCATGGGTATTATGCTTTCACTCTGTTTCACTTACTTCTGCAGTAGATCCAATTGTCCGCCTGCCCAATATCCACCCCCTTTCCCAGTCCTTTCCTAAGTGGCACTCTTATTTTATTCCTATAGCCACTCTCCTCCCTACATACTTTAGGTAAGGCTGGCTCCAGCCCCAGCCCCAGAGAGTCAATCCTGATTGGCCCTTGGCTGATTTCTCTGGGCAGGGGCACATGTCACAATGTTTACCAATGAGATATGAGCAAAATCATGAGGTAAGTAATCAATGAAACCTCACAAATTATCCTCATATCTCACTTTTTTTTTTTTTTTTTTTTGAGACAGAGTCTCACTCTGTCACACAGGCTGGAATGCAATGGCACAATCTTGGCTCACTTCAACCTCTGCTTCCCGGGTTCCAGCAATTCTCCTGCCTCAGCAGGAGTAGGTGGGATTACAGGCACCCGCTACCACACCCAGCTAATTTTTGTATTTTTAGTAGAGACCGGGTTTCACGATGTTGGCCAGGCTGGTCTCGAATTCCTGACCTCAGGTGATCCACTCACCTCGGCCTCCCAAAGTGCTGGGATTACAGGCATGAGCCACCACGTCTGGCCTAATTTTTGTATTTTTTAGTAGAGACAGGGTTTCATTATGTTGGCCAGGCTGGTCTCAAACTCCTAAACTCAAGTGATCTGCCCACCATGGCCTCCCGAAGTGCTGGGATTACAGACCTGAGCCACCATACCTGGCCAGTTTCCACACTCTTAAAGAGATACACAGCGAGTGAGAAATGCCCTCTTTCTGCTGCTGGATGTGGCCCTGTCAGGGTGTACCAACTGGAGCCCTGGGCAGTCATCTTGTGGTCACACAGGGAGCCTAAGGACACAGGAGACACACCGTGGATGGCAGGGTGGCTTGAAGGAGAAGGATGGGGTCCTTACAGGCATTGTGGAACTGCCTAGTCGTCAACTCTTGTGCTGCCGACCTACAGGTTTGTTATATGAGATCATAAATCTCTTTATGTCAGGCCAATTTCATCGGGGCTTCCTATTACAGTAGCTCATGGTTCTCAAAACAGGCTTCCTAGACCAGGGGCACCAATGTCACCACAAAATGCAAATTCCCAAGCTAGATTTCCAGAATCAGGAACTCAGGGTGGGGCCCAGCAATCTGCGTTTTACCCAGCCCTCCTGGGATTCTGATCCGACTCAGGGTTTTTTTTTTTTTTTTTTTTTTTTTTGAGACAAAGTCTCACTCACTCTGTTACTCAGGCTGGAGTGTAGTGGAAGGATCCTGGCTCACTGTAACCTCCACCTCCCAGGTTCAAGTGATTCTCCTGCCTCAGCCTCCCAAACAGCTGGTACCACAGGCGTGCACCACCACACCCAGCTAATTTTTGTATTTTTAGTAGAGATGGGGTTTCACCATGTTGTCCAGGCTGGCCTCAAACTCCTGGCCTCAAATGATCTGCCTGCCTCAGCCTCCCAAAGTGCTGGGATTACAGATGTGAGCCACCGCACCTGGCCTTGCTCAGGTTTGAAAACCACTGCTGTAGCACACAGAGCTTAAAGAGTTAGGATCCAACTCCGGAGTCAGACTGCCTGAATCCAAATCACATAACCATGCTTATACACTGCTGGTGGGAATGAAAATGAGCTCAGCCACTGTGGAAAGCAGTTTGGAGATTTCTCAAAGAACTAAAAATAGAATTACCATTTGACCCAGCAATTCCATTACTGGGTATCGACCCAAAGGAAAAGGAACCATTCTACCAAAGACACCTGTGTTCGTAGGCTCATCACAGCACTATTCACAATAGCAAAGCCATGGAATCCACCCAGATGCCCATAAGCAGTGGACTGGATAAAGATAATGTGGTACATATACACCATGGATTACTACAGAGCCATGAAAAAGAATGAAATCATGTCTGTCGCAGCAACATGGATGTAGCTGGAGAATATTATCCCAAGGGAATGAATATAGAAACAGAAAACCAAGCACCCCATGTTCTTCTAAGTGGGAGCTAAACATTGGGTACACACACGCACACACACACACACACACACACACACGCGCGTGCATGAACAATAAACACGGGGGATTCCAAAAGCCAAGAGGGAGCGGGGCAAGGGTTGAAAATCTACCTATTGGGTACTCTGTTCACTATTTGGGTGACAGTATCCATATCCCAAAACCTCAGCATCACACAATACACTCATGCAACAAACCTGCACATGTACCCCATGAATCTAAAAAAAAAAAAAAAAAATTATGTCACCACCTTTTGCTAGATGCCTGACCTTGAACAAGTTATTCAAATGTAGTTACCTCATCTGCAAAGGGAGAATAGTATCTCACAGGGTTGTTGGGAGGCTTAAAGGAGGCTTCACAGGAAGGACCCAGCACAGTGTCTTGCAGGCAGCAGACTCTGTGTCTGTCGCCTGTTTGCTGCTGCAGTTGTTGTGGCTGATGCTATTATTACTGTTTGCAGCCAAAGACTCACTAACTGGCACATCTTCCCGACTGAGCTCTTCCCAAGTTGGCGCTGTATTTCCTTTAAAGTTGTTTCACCTCCACCCCCTCCCACATGATCCAGGCCAGTGCCCTGGGGTTCCACTGGTGCACCTGCACCTCAGGGAGGTGTACGGCTCCTCAGGCCTCCTCCCCAAGCCTGAACCACCTGGTCCCTGCAGAGATTCCCAGATACTTCAAGCCAGGTGCCTGCCAGCTACTCTGCTTGGTGAATGATCCAGAATGCCCACAAGTTCCAGAGGGCACCCCCCACCATGCGAGTCACACCAAACATCCAGCAAGAGCCCGGGGTGCCCCTCCCTCTGGGAGCTGTGATTTCAAAACTGGTGGCACCAAGATGCAGAAAGCCAAAGTGACTAACATCATCCACCAGGTGCGGTCCCCGTGAGAAGAGGCAGCCTCTGGCTGGGCTTTATAGCAAGCCCTGGTTTGAGGCTACAAGTGGAGCAGGGGTTTTCACGCCCTGGTGTCATAGGCACTGTTGGGCCTGTCACTGAGGAGGGTGAGATCCAGGAGGAATGGGGGTAGGACCACCAACCTTTACCGCAAGAAAGGATTGGCCAAATTCCTCATGTTCCTGAAAGGAAGCTGTCAGGCTGAACCTCATAAAAATTGCCAATATGCAAGCATTCTTGACCTATGAAAGCACAATTTCAGGCAGTTCAACCTAATACAAGAAAATAGAGGAAACTCACTAAAATAATGTAGTGTCAAGGAACTGGTCACCAGCAGGAAACTGGAATGGCGGTGGTCTCTTGGGAAGGGAACTGGGTGCCCTATTTTTGTTGCTTCGATTCCATATATGGGTGGTCACTAGTCAAACTTTTCAAAAATGTACTAAATCAACCAACCCTGTAAAATCCTCCCTTCTCAATCAGAGAAAAGACAAACCTGGCTGGGCACAGTGGCTCACGTATATAAACCCAGTACTTTAGGAAGCCAAGGCAGGTGGATCACAAAGTCAGGAGTTTAAGAACATCCTGGTCAGTATGACGAAACCCCGTCTCTACTAAAAATGCAAAAATCAGCCAGGCATGGTGGCACGTGCCTGTAGTCCCAGCTACTCAGAAGGCTGAGGCAGGAGAATCACTTGAACCCGGGAGGCGGAGGTTGCAGTGAGCCGAGATTTCGCCACTGCACTCCAGCCTGGGCAACAGAGCAAGACTCTTGTCTCAAAAAAAAAAAAAAGAAAGAAAGAAAAGACAAGACAAACCTGTGCAGGACCCTAAGAGATCTGCAAATCTGTCTCCTCTCTACCCTCCTCTCCCACTTTCCCCAGCTCACTCTGTTTCACCCATGTGGGCCTCAATCTTACCAGGCCCCTTGCCTCAGGGCCTTTACACTGGCTGTTCTCACTCCCCCACCTCCTTCAGGTCTGTCCTCGAGCCTCCTTCACAGGGACGCCATCCCTGGCCACCCTGCCCAAAATTTCAACACCCTCCACCCTAATGCAGTCATGTGTTGCATAACAGTGTTTCAGTCAATGATGGACCCATAAGATGACCTGCAAGGGTGGTCCCATAAGACGAAAATGGAGCTGAAAAATTCCTATTGCCCAGTGACATGGGAGCCACAAGAAGGTCTGAGCACCATACATTACTCAACTGTTTGTCGCGATGCTGGTGTAAACAAACTTACTGTGCTTCCAGTCATGTAAAAGACAACGTGGCACATACAATCCTGTACTGTACAGAATACTTTTTTTTTTTTCTGAGACAGTCTCACTCTATTGCCTAGGCTGGAGTGCGGTGGTGTGATCTTGGCTCACTGCAATCTCTGCCTCCCGGGTTCAAGCAATTCTCCTACCTCAGCCTCCTGAGTAGCTAGGATTACAGGTGCATGCCCTGTCACCCAGCTAATTTTTGTACTTTTAGTAGAGGTGGGGTTTCACCATGTTGGCCAGGCTGGTCTAGAAGTCCTGACCTCAGGTGATCCACCACCCTCAGCCTTCCAAAGTACTGGGATTACAGGCATGAGCCACCCCACCGGGCCCGAACAGTACCTAATACTTGATAAGGATAATAAGTGATTATGGTACTGGTTTACATATTTACTATACATACGGTATCTTTTTTTTTTGAGACGGAGTCTAGCTCTGTCACCCAGACCGGAGTGGGTGACCAATCTCGGCTCACTGCAACCTCTGCCTCCCAGGTTCAAGCGATTCTCCTGCCTCAGCCTCCCGAGCAGCTAGGATTACAGGCACCTACTACTATGCCCAGCTAAATTTTGTATTTTTAGTAGAGATGGGGTTTTGCCATGTTGGCCAGGCTGAACATACACTTTTTTTGTTATTTTAGAGTGTGCTCCTTCTACTTATATGGAAAGAAGCTGTAAAACAGCCTCAGGCAGGCCCTTCAGGAGGTATTCCAGAAGAAGGCACTGTTATCATAGGAAATGACAGCTCCACGTGTGTTACTGCCCCCTGAAGACCCTCCAGTGGGACAAAACGTGGACAAGGAACAGTGATACTAATGATCCCATGTAGGCTTAGGCTCACATGTTTGTGTCTTAGTTTTTACTAAAAGAAGTTCAAAGTGCAAAAAAGTAAAAAGAGAAAATTTTAGATTTAAAAATAGAAAAAAGCTTACAGAAAAAGGATATAAAGAAAATATTTTTGTACAGCTGAGTAAGGTGTGTTGTAAGCTAAGTGGTATTACAAAAGAGTCGAGGCAGGGCACACTGGTTCATGTCTATAATCTCAGCACAGGCGGGCAGATCACCCAAGGGCAAGAGTTCGAGACCAGCCTGGCCAGCGTGGTGAAACTGCATCTCTACTAAAAAGACAGAAAAGAAAAGAAAACTAGATCACAGGTGGTAGGTGCCTGTAGTACCAGCTACTCGGGAGGCTGAGGCAGGAGAATCGCTTGAACCCGGGAGGCGGAGGTTGCCGTGAGCTGAGATCACACCACTGTACTCCAGCCTGGGCGACAGACAGAGCGAGACTTCATCTCAAACAAAACAAAATCAAAAAAAAACCCAAACAGTTAAGAAATATAAAAATTTACAAAGTAAACAACTTACAGTAAGCTACAGTTAATTTATTATTGAGGGAATATTTTTTTAAATAAACTTAGTGTTGCTGAAATGTCCAGTGTCTGTAAACTCTACAGTAGTATACAGTACTGTCCTAGTATTCCCATTCACTCACCCCTCACTCACTCACCAGAGCAACTTCCAGTCCTGTAAGCTCCATCCATGGTAGTCGCCCTGTACAAGTGCACCTTGTAAAAAATCTGTTATACCATATTTTTACAGTATCTTTTCTATGTTTAGGTACACAAATACTTGCCATTGTGTTACAATTGCCCACAGAATTCAGGGCAGTCACATGCCGTGTAGGTCTGTAGCCTAGGAGCAACAGCCCACCCCAACAGAGCCTAGGTGTGGAGGAGGCTATATCATCTCGATTTGCAACAAGTACATTCTATGAGGGTCACACAACAAAATAGCCTAACAACGCATTTCTCAGAACACATCCCCACTGTGAAGCCATGTGTGACTGCTTCCTAGGCCCTGGCCCTGTTCAATTTCTGCCCCTTCGCACTTGTTACCACTTGACATAGTATGCGTTTTACTTCATCTTGTTTGTTGACTGACTCTCCCATTTGAAGGTGAGCCCCAGAAGGGTGAGAAGCCTTGTCTGTTTTGCTCATTGCTGTACCCTTGTATCTAGAACAGTGGGACCCTCGCTGAGGAATTGATAAGTTTAAAAATCAAGGCCAGATACGGTGGCTCACACCTGTAATCCTAGCACTTTGGGAGGCTGAAGTGGTTGTATCATCTGAGGTCAGGAGTTCAAGACCAGTCTGGCCAACATGGCGAAACCCCATGTCTACTAAAAAAATACAAAAAATTAGCCAGGTGTGGTGGCCAGTGCCTATAATCCCAGCTACCAGAGAGGTTAAGGCAGAAGAATTCCTTGAATCTGGTGGGTGGAGGTTACCGAGAGCTGAGATTATGCCACTTTACTGCAGCCTGGGTGACAGAGCAAGAGTCTATCTCAAAAAAAAAAAAAAAAGAAAGAAATCAGACTCACGGTATCAGCATTTGGGGTTTGCTGCCCTCAGATCCAAAGTGCAGTGTACACTGGAAAATACACAAGAATCAAGCCACCTACACTGAAGACAGAGCTCCCAACATTCTCTCCACACTGGACTCACTGAAAGCCTCTCTCCTTAAAGAACTGCAAAAAGTGCCTTGAAAGAAAAAGAGTCAGGGCATGGTGGCTCACCTCTGTGATCCCAGCAGTTTGGCTGAGGCAGGAGGACTGCTTGAAGCCAGAAGTTCAAGACCGGCCACAACAACAAAGCAAGAACCTGTTTCTACAAAGATATACAACAATTATCCTGCCGTGGTGGCATGTGATCCCAGCTACTTGGGAGGCTGAAGTGGGAGGACCACTTGAGCCCAGGAGTTCAAGGTTGCGGTGAGTCATGATCACACCACTGTGCTGTAGGGGGTGAAAGAGCAAGACCTTGTCTCAAGAAAAAAAAAGAAAGAAAAAGGAAGGACAGAGATGAAGACGGTGCTGGGGGCAGAAGTTTATGGAAGCTAGAGGGGGTGCAGGACTTCCCCTGCCTTCCTCCCTGCAAAACAATGGCACAGCATAGAAAAACAGCACTGGAGGGCTGGGCATGGTGGCTCATGCCTGTAATCCCAGCACTTTGGGAAGTCAAGGTGGGCAGATCATGAGGTCAGGTGTTCAAGACCAGCCTGGCCAACATGGTGAAACTCCATCTTTACTAAAGATACAAAAAATTAGCCAGGCATGGTGGCTAATGCCTGTAATCCCAGCTACTCAGGAGGCTGAGGCAGGAGAATCACTTGAACCTAGGAGGTAGAGGTTGCAGTGAGCCAAGATTGCGCCATTGCATTCCAGCCAGGGCGGACAGGGCAAAACTCCATCTCAAAAAAAAAAAAAATAAATAACCAGGGCACCAGAGAAAAGAGCTCACCATCAGATGCAACAAATGGCACCAGCACTGGCAGGATCAGACCAACCAGTGCTCCTATTCCCATCAACCATCTCTACCCACCAGGCAGCACTCCATCAGGAGAAACCCCCAAACGTTCCCCTCTTTCCTGTCACTTCCACATTAGAACTGCACCGCATACTGATGTGCTGTTGTTCCAGACCCCCAGAGCACAAATGCAGTGATGTGAACAGGGAGTGCACGCTGGCTTTAAGGCACTGTAGCTGCTAGCTTGATTAGAAATACCATCAGTTCCCAGGCACTGTCACGAGCTGCATCTTGCCCCTTTTCTTCTTTTGTCCAGAGTCAGAACTGAAAGAGGCACGTTTCCTGCCTCCTGCTGCGGTACTGTGGGTACACTGAAGACTGGATTCCAGTTCATGTGGGGTCTCAACAAAGACCCACCAGAGGAAGGCTGGGTGTCAGATCTGTGTATGTCTGTCCTGAGGGGAGGGTCTGAGGCTTCTTGTTGAAACAAGTCCTTGGAAAAAATGTGGGAGGGGCCCACAGGCAGGTGCTGGAGGGAAACAGATCTCAGGGAAGAGGGACCTCAGTAAACCAACTTGAAGGCCAGTGCCACAGTGCTCACTGCTCAGAGAAGCCAGGGCTGCTGGGGCCTGGCCAGGTGTTCCCACTGATGCCAGATACAGTTTTATCAAAGGGGCTTCTAAAGCCATGGGCCAAGTATTGGCTCATATAACAGAGAAGAAAAAAAAAAGCAAATATTTGTATTATATAAGTGGACTAAGCAGAGGCAAGGAATTCCCCCCTATGTACACTTGAGCTTGAAATACACAAATGCTGGGTGAATTTATTGTACTTGTTTTTAACTTTTCATGATGATACATTTCAAATACATCACGGCAAAAAAAAGAGTATAATAAGCCCTCATTGTCCAGCTTTAATAGTTCCATTCACGGGCAATCGTATTTCATCTCTGATTCACCCACGCACACTTGAGCTCCTGTACTCCCCGCCCGTCTGTATTATTTTGAAGCAAATCCTAGACATCTTAACAGTTTAATCATAGGCATTTCAGCATAAGCAACTTACAGATAAGGACTTTTTAGGTCAGGTATGGCGGGCTCATGCCTGTAATCCCAACACTTTGGGAGGACAAAGGGAAGATCACTTGGGCCCAAGAGTTCAAGACCAGCTTATGCAATACAGAGAGGTCCTGTCTCTACAGAAAATAAAAAATTAGCTGGGCATGGTCGTGCACACCTGTAGTCCTAACTACTCATAAGGCTGAGATGGGGGGATCGCTTGAGCCCAGGAGGTCGAGGCTGCAGGGAGCTATGATCGTGCCACTGTACTCCAGTCTGGGTGATAGAGTGAGACCCTGTCTCAAAAAAAAAAAAATTACAAACCAAGAATTACTGTCCAGAGGGGTATTAAAGCCTCAGGGCCCGGCCAGGCATGGTGGCTCATACCTGTAATCCCAGCACTATCAGAGGCTGAGGCACGTGGATCACCTGAGGTCGGGAGTTCAAGACCAGTCTGACCAACATGGAGAAACCCTGTCTCTACTCAAAAGACAAAATTAGCCAGATGTGGTGGCACAAGCCTGTAATCCCAGCTACTCAGGAGGCTGAGGCAGGAGAATCACTTGAACCCAGGAGGCAGAGGTTGCAGTGAGCTGAGACTGTACCACTGGGTCCAGCCTGGGCAACAAGAGCAAAACTTGGTCTCAAAAAAAATAAACAAACAAAAAAAAACAAGTCTCAGGGCCCAAAGGGCCCTAGGATCTGTTGCAGAGCTTCCCCAAAACAGGAGCTCAGAGACCACGTGTAGAGTGGAGAGGCTGGAACTAGTGAGAATGGTCCTGTTTGTCTGCCCCACCTGTTTATCTGTCCTTTCACGGAAAGACCACACAGTGAGTGTTTAAGAGCCTAGACTGTGGAGCTAGTGGCTTGCATCTGAATCCTGAATTTGAAACTTACCAGCTCTGTCACTTGAACTTCTCTGTACCTCAGTTTCCTCTTACGAGACATGGGAATAACAACAGTACCTACGCTGAGGAGTGGTTCTAAGGATTTAATGGGGTATTACATGAGAAGCACTCAGAACAGTGCCTCCTACACAGTAAGAGCTCAGTGAATGCTATCTTGCATCATTAATTCAGTCAACAGATTCACACTGAGCATCTTAAATGACAGGCACAGTCCAGCAGTTGCAGACAAGTATGGTGAACACCACCTGGGGACAGGAACAAGCTGAGAATCTCCAGCACCTGCCCTGTTTGGGTAGGAGGCTGGGATTCACCCTGCACCTGAAACCACCAAAAAGTCTAGAACCAAGACCCTCACTGAGTTGACAGAGGAAATCACTGTGATGTCCCCTCCCTATACTCCATCCACGGACAGTATCTTTGGAGCACAGCAAGGGTAAGACTCATTCATACACTAAGCTCTGCTGTTGCTTCCACCAGAGCCTGCAGCACCCACCAGAATCCACAGCAATGAGGGCCAGAGTCGGAGACACAAGAGGCTTCATGCCCAAAGCAGTAGTGTGTTTATTTTGAAAGGGAGTCTCACTCTGTCGCCCAGGCTGGAATGCAGTGATGCGATCTTGGCTCACTGCAGCCTCCACCTCCTGGGTTCAAGCAATTCTCCCACCTCAGCCTCCTAAGCAGCTGGGATTACAGGTATGTACCATCAGGCCTGGCTAATTTTTGTACTTTTAGTAGAGATGGGGTTTCATCATGTTGGCCAGTCTGGTCTCAAACTCCTGACCTCAGGTAATCTGCCCTCCTCAGCCTCCCAAAGTGCTGGGATTACAGGCGTGAGCCACCACTCCTGGCCCTAAAGCAGCATTTTAGAAATGAGCTTTCCTACAGGCCAAGACCTTTCCGACCTTCCTCAGTCTCCCTGTCCACCCTCCTCCCAACTCCCCAAAGACCCCTCTCTTTCCTGGGAGATAAGGTTCCAGGTTCCAGCAAACCTAGAGGTCAATTTAAGAAGTGGACCTCTCAATCATTCAGGTCTCAAACCAGCACCCTGGCACCAATGTAAACCCAGAGATCAACACTGAGAAACTGGGAAGTTTTTTTTTTTTTGAGAAAGGGTCTTGCTCTGTCACCCAGGCTGGAGTGCAGCGGCACAATCACGGCTCACTGCAGCCTTGACCTCCTGGCCTAAAGCAATCCTCCTACCTCAGCTGCCCATGCAGCTACGACTACAGGTACACAACACCACACCCAGCTAATTTTTTAATTTTTTTTTTAAAGATGGGGTTTCACCATGTTGGTCAGGCTGGTCTCGAACTCCTGACCTCAGGTGATCCGCCCACCTCAGCCTCCCAAAGTGCTGGGATTACAGGCATGAGCCACCGTGCCCAGCTATTTTTTAATTTTTTATAGAGATGGAGACTCACTTTGTTGTCCAGGCTGGTCTCAAACTCCTGAGCTTAAGCGATGCTCCTGCCTGGGCCTCCCAAAATGCTAGGATTGTCTGGGCACGGTGCCTCACACCTGTAATGCCAGCACTTTGGGAGGCTGAGGAGGGCGGATCATGAGGTCAGGAGTTCGAGGCCAGCCTGGCCAATACAGTAAAACCCCATCTCTACCAAAAATACAAAAACTAGCCGGAAATGAGGGCGCGCGCTTGTAGTCCCAGCTACTCGTGAAGCTGAAGCAGAAAAATTGCTTGAACCCAGGAGGCAGAGCTTGCAGTGAGCCAAGATTGTGCCACTGCCCTCCAGTGTGGACAATAGAGGGAGACTCTGTCTGAAAAAAAAAAAAAAAAAAGTAAAGCTGGGTTTCTTTAACAACTAGACTAGCTTTCCAATTCTCAAAATGCTAGGATTACAAGTCTTCTACAACTGGCCTGAGAATCAATTTTGTGTAACAAGTCCCTCATATGGTTTTCATTGCTCAAAACTCAGACCCTATCCCCCTTAAACACCCTCCAATGCAGCATATGAAACAGGCTTAAAAGTATGCACTCTGTACCTGAGGTCGAATTAAGCCTCCACCATTTCCCAGCTTTGAGCAAGTGGCCTCTCTTTGCTTTACTTTAGCTTCCTCATCTGTGAAATGGGAATAACCGTAGTCCCTGTTATATAGAACACAAGTAACACCCACCAACACTAAACACAGTGCCAGGCACATAGGGCAAGTCGACAGACAGTAGCTCTAAGGTGAGCTATACTTGCTTATGATAAACCTGCTTTTCATCATACATCTGCCCTTCTCCACCAAGATAAAACAAGAGTGGCATGTCTGATCTATCACTGAACTACCACCTTGGATTTACTACCACCTTTGATTTAACAGCCCATGTCGACCGATGTGGTAGCCATTAGCCACATGTAGCTACCGAGCAATTGAAACATAGCTAGTGCAAGCTGAGATGTGCTGAAAGTGTAAAATACACATTGTATGTCAAAGGCTTAATGTGACACAAAGTATGTACAACAGCTCATTAATGATTTTTATATTTATTACATGTTGAAATGATGTTTTAAATGAAATAAAATATATCAATAAAATTACCTGCTTCCTTTTACTTTTTAAAATATGGCTACTAGAAAATTTTTAATTACATATGTGAGTCTCATCAGTGGCCCACATTATATTTATTCTTTTCTTTTTTTTTTTTTGTTGAGAAGGAGTCTTGCTGTGTTGCCCAGGCTGGAGTGCAGTGGTGTGATCTTGGCTCACTGCAACCTTCACATCCAGGGTTCAAGGGATTCTCTGTCTCAGCCTCCCGAGTAGCTGGGATTACAGGTGTGCCACCACACCCAGCTAATTTTGTATTTTAAGTAGAAATGGGGTTTCTCCATGTTAGCCAGGCTGGTTTTGAACTCCTGAACTCAAATTATCAGCCTGCCTCGACCTCCCAATGTGCTGGGATTACAGGCATGAGCCACCACACCCAGTCCCACATTATATTTCTAATGGACAGCACTGCTGTGGGCCTTTGAGAATCAATGTCTTACTCAGCTTCATTCTGTCAGTGTCAAGCACGGAGCCTTGCACACAGGGTAGGGTAGGTGAAGAAATGCTTCATAAATGAACAGATGAAAGATACTCTCCAGACTTTCAGTCTTTTTTTTTTTTTTTTTTTTTTTTTTTAATGTGGTGTGTGATTGTTTGTCTTCGCACCGGGTAACAT
>CAUYQU010086258.1:0-33602 GCA_963574635.1 Cheracebus regulus | reverse complement strand
CCACCTACCGTTGGTGGCCAAGGTTCGGCGGACACCCTGCGGCATCATATAAAACCCCCCCACCCAAAAAACGTTTAAACCAAAAATAAAAAAAAAAAAAAAAAAAAAAAAAAAAAAAAAAAAAAAGAATAGGCTAATTTTGCTAATGTCATGTACTGGTAAAGCCAGGTCAGGGAAGAGTTATAGTAGATGCCTCAGTCTGCTGAAAAGAAAGTCTTATAAGAATGTGATGAGAATGGCCGGGCATGGTGGCTCACACCTGTAATCCCAGCACTTTGGGAGGCCGAGGCAGGTGGATCACCTGAGGTCAGGAGTTCAAGATCAGCCAGACCAACATGGTGAAACCCTGTCTCTAAAAAAGAAATTATTAAAAAAAAAGAATATGATGGGGAGCACATGCTAGGGCTCCACCTTGGGGTGCGGATGGTCCCTAGGAGACACAGTCTGACTCGGCAATCCAGACGTTTGCTCCCAAGGCCTTCCCTGTCCTGGTCCCTGTCTCCTGATCCAGCAGACGACCCTCTCTGCTTCCCTCTACTCAGTGCATACCCTCTTTAGCAGGACACTGGGCCTGAAATGCCCACAGTCTTTCTGAAGGGGGAAAACAAAACCCACCAGCAAAACGACAGCTGAAGTTTTTCAAAACAGGAGACCATGATATGATATAAAGGATTTGGGGAAAAGATGTGTGATATTTAAACCCCACAGATTTCACTGTTATGTATATCTCAGAATTTTTCTCCATCATGTCTCTGGAGACATTTCATGTACATTTTAAATGAAACTGTGGACTTCCCTGTTTTCCAGAGACCCAACTCTGAAAAAACGGTGCCTTCAACTTACTTCATGGAGACAATGGGCTTCTCAAAGAACCCAATACCTGGAGTTTTTCCTCTACCCCAATCCTGGTCAGAAACTTGTTTTCTGAGCCCAGGAATGAGCTCACCCTCCAGGGGTGTAATTCAGTATCACACCAAGCAAGAAGGATCACAGGACACCCTCCGGGGTGGGCCAAGCACTTCCAGCATACTCCAGAGACGAACAGAGGCCAGCATTGTCATTCCCCTCCCCCAGAAGGATCAATACGAGCCAGTCGGTGTAAATAGATCCTCCTCTGCGCCAATGAAGCCACACAGGAACATCTAAAAGAGAGGTAACAACGCCACTTTGTGAGGCTACTGGCATGGCGCCATCTTGCTTCTCTCTCCCAAGAGGGCAGGGCCAAGGTGCCGCCTGCATATTTGGGAAATAACCCTCGCTACACATTTGGGAAACATCCACGAGCTATTTGAGTAGTTCACGTGGGGCTGCAGGTTCACCCCAGGCAGAGGCCAAAGTCCCCCACATAGTGGCACAAGTGCTATCTCTTCTCTCTACAGGGGCCAGAGATACTTTGTAATGCAGGTAGGGCAGGGTCTGGTCGCAGTAGAATGAATGCAAGCAGGGGGATAGGGGCTGGCATTGTGTGTTCTTTTCCACCCTACAAGTCTTGAGCCTCACACAAAGACCCTCCTTCAGGCGGCCAGTCTGTGCCAAGTCCGTTCTGTTTTCACACCTCTGTTTTGAGATAAGAGGTAATGCTTAAGAATCACATAACCGAGTTGCGAAATGAACCTGATCAGCTAAAATGGACTATTTTAGGTGCCAAAGTGGGAGCAAGCTTGGGAGGTGCTCAGTGGGGCCCAGTTTTCCTTCCTGCTCACCCAAAAGCAGCACATGTCATAGGCCTCCGGTTGGCTGGCCCATTGGCTAAGGCTGAGAGATCCCAGGGACTTGTGCTCAGCCAAGCGCACTGACTTTCACTCACGGCCTCTTAGAAAGCATTGAGGTTAGCTGACACCAGGAAGCCCGCCTTCCACCCTCCCCGCAGCCCAGGCAACTGCTCTGTGGGTTAGCAACAGCACCTGTCAGGAGCTCAATTTCCCAGACCTTGGGGGTTTTAGGTGAGGAAGCCTAAATGTTGAAGGGCCCTTGGATCGCTGGTCCCCTAAATATGACCAGCCTGAGACACCCACAGCACAGAAAAGCGTAGTGCATAAGGATGCCATGTACTCCTGATTCCTGCTTTATCCATTTCTTAAAAGAAGATGGGAGAACACCCATATCCAGATGTGTGAGCAGAAGCTGTAGGGAGGTCCACCCCTTGGAGTGGCTGACGATGATCATGCTCATACGTCTTCTTTTTCTTCTTCTTCTTTTTTTTGTTTAATTTTTTTAATTTTTATTTATTTATTTATTTATTTTATTTATTTTAAAGGCGGGGTTTCACCATATTGGTCAGACTGGTCTCGAACCCCCGACCTCAGGTGATCCGCCCACGTCAGCCTCCCAAAGTGCTAGGATTACAGGCGTGAGCTACCGCGCCCGGCTTCTTCTTCTTCTTTTTGAGACAGGGTCTAGCTCTGTCACGCTGACTGGAGTACAGTGGTGCACTCTCAACTCACTGCAACCTCTGCCTCCTGGGCTCAAGCAAGCCTTCCACTTCAGCCTCTCAGTAGCTAGGACCACAGGCAGGTACCACCATGCCCAGCTTATTTTTGCATTTTTGGTAGAGACAGGGTTTCACCATGTTGCCCAGGCTGGTCTTGAACTCCTGGGGCTCAAGTGATCCTCCTGCCTTGGCCTAAAGTGCTAGGATGGCAGGCATGAGCTGCCGCACCCGGGTATACTGCTTCTTTAACCTCTCCTGGTTACAGCCCTGCTCAGACTTTGTCTCCTTTGGGCACCACAGCAGCCTGCCATCCCTGCCTGGCTCCTCTCCTAGCCAGCAGGCTCAGGAGGCTTCTGACCACCAGCCTCCTCCAAACAATGGCTAATTACAGTTTATCATTGAAATTCTCATAGTGTCGGCCAGGCGAGGTGGCTCATGCCTGTAATCTCAGCACTTTGGGAGGCTGTGGCCAGTGGATCACCTTAGGTCAGGAGTTCAAGACCAGACTGACCATTACGGTGAAACCTCGTTTCTACTAAAAATACAAAAATCAGCAAGGCATGGTGGCGGGTGCCTGTAGTCCCAGCTGCTCGGGAGGCTGGGGCAGGAGGATTGCTTGAACCCGGGAGGCAGAGGTTGCAGTGAGCCGAGATCGCGCCATTGCACTCCAGCCTGGCAGACAAGAGCAAAACTGAGTCTTAAAAAACAAAAAGGGAAATAAAAAAAGAAACTGTCATAGTGTTGATCATCATCCCCACCACTCCTGTTGGCCTGGCATTGCTAACTTCAACTTCATAGACCTCAGGCTCAGCGATGGAAGCCCACACATCTTCCACAATACCTTGCACAATGAAAATGTGTTGAATGAATGGATGGGAAACTGGGTGGATGAAGAAAGTCTTTTCTATCATCAAAATTTAATGAGATTAAAGGCTAACTCCTGCACAGGGCTAAACTGAATGTGGCTTCTCTGAGTTTGGAGGGGAGTAGGGGGCAGGCATAGGGACGTGGATTTCATGCTCCTTGCAAACACAGTACTGCTTGTGGATCAACACATAGGTACCAACTAATGCCAAATTTGGATAGAAAGCCTGATAGAGACTCAGGATGTCTTCCAAAGCTTGACTGCAACTGATGGCTGCCACTCAGCAACAAGTAGAGGCAAGTGACAGAGCACCGTTGCCTCCCTTCTTTTCTCCCAGACTCCGTGACCTTGACTGTGGCGCTTCCCTGGGTAGAAGGCAGCTTTGCCAAGCTTATGTCACTCTCCCATGTCCTTATTTCCTCTTGCCTGGCAGAACTTGGTTCTCTTCTTGATTATTCAACAAACCTTTTAGAAAAGGAGACTACTTATTATTATTATCAGTATTATTGTTAATCCATGGATTTAACATACTGAAAGATCCTATCCACCAAACAAACTGCTTTTTTTTTTTAAATAGAGACGAGGTTTCACCATGCTGGCCAGGATGGTCTCAATCTCTTGACCTTGTGATACGCCCGCCTCAGCCTCCCAAAGTGCTAGGATTACAGGCATGAGCCACCACACCCCGTCCCAAACTGCATTTTTAAATTGTTTTTTAAAGTTAAAAAAAATTTTTTAGAGATGGGGTCTTACTATGTTGCCTAGGCTGGTTTGAACTCCTGGCCTCAAGGCAATTCCCCTACCTCATCTTCCCAAGTAGCTAGAACTATAGGCAGGAGCCACCATGCCCAGTTTAAACTGAACTTAAGTAATGCATCTTTGAAATCAGCATAGATGACCAATGTCCCTATATTGCGTAGATAGATAGAATTCAAGCCCAAAGCAAAGGAGTTTCTTTTCTTTTCTGTTTGTTTGTTTTGAGACAGAGTCTCGCTTGTCACCCAGGGGCTGGAGTACATGGCATGATCTTGGTTCAGCCTCCACCTCTCCACCTCCCAGATTCAAGGGATTCTCCAACCTTATCCTCCTGAGTAGCTGGGACTTCAGGTGTGCACCACCACACCCAGCTAATTTTTGTGTTTTTAGTAGAGACTGTGTTTCCTCACGTTGATCAGGCTGGGATTTCAGGTGTGCACCACCACATCCATCTAATTTTTGTGTTTTTAGTAGAGACATGTGTTTTCCCATGTTGATCAGGCTGGTCTCACACTCCTGACCCCAGGTGATCTGCCTGCCTCGGGCTCCCAAAGTGTTGGGATTACAGGCGTGAACCACCGCACCCAGCCCTGAGTTTCTTTAACTTGTGCATCCTTATTTCAGGTCAATGCATTAATTTTGTTTTGCCATTTGTAATATGAAAATACCCCCACCTCTGTACCCTCATCACCACCTGCAGATACCAAGTTAGAACTAAATACCACGTCTCAGCTCCTCCTAAGGGAGTGAAGTTGAGGGAGCCTGCAGTATGGGAAAGATCCTTTTCTCCTGTTTTTGGGGAGTGAGAAAAGCTGCTGGGCTCAGAGACAGATCTCGTGGAAAACCCATCTCTTCAGCCTCGGTGTTGACCAAAGCAAGTTTTTCCTATATCAGACCACCTCTTCCTTACCCAGCAAGAACCAAGCTGAAGTGGGTCCCGTAGAGGTGTGCTTACTTCACTCCTGTGCAATCCCAAACGGCCCCTTTTTGCCCACCTCATTTAAGAAGAATGTGTGCCTCAGGTGGGGATGGTTACCATGGCAACATTTTGTTTGTTTGTTTGTTTGTGTATTTATTAAGACAGGGTTTTGCTCTGTCACCCAGGCTGGAGTACAGTGGCATGATCATGGCTCATTGCAGCCTCAACCTTCTGGGCTCAAGTGATCCTCCCACCCTGCGTTCCCAAAGTGTTTCGAGTATAGCCCACGCCACCACACCCAGCCACCGAGGCAACATTTAAGGCCCCTCTGTGATCTGGCCCTAACCTGCCTTCCAGAGGACCTTATCTCCTCCACCCACCCATCCTACTGCTTATTTTGCAACCAATGGTCCAGGGGAAATCAGGGCTCTCACAGCTGGAGGTAGGGGGGGTAGGGTGGAGGAGGTTCAGAATTTCCGGGGAGGGGTGGGTGTAGCTTGAAAAATATAGTATGATCATTTTATATGTAGAAAATGAAAACAAACTTCGATTTCAGTCCAATATAAAATACGAAAAGAAAATCTTGATAATATCTTGGCTAAAGGAGAACCACTGAAAATAGCAGTATCTCTAGCAGTATGCGTGGGGGTGGGGATGAGATGGCCACATTTTGTTTGTTTGTTTGTTTTCCTTTGTTTTGTTTTGAGACAGAATCTTGCTCTCTCACCCAGGCTGGAGTGCAGGGCACAACCTTGGCTCACTGCAACCTCCACCTCCTGGGTTCAAGTGATTCTCCTGCCTCGGCCTCCCAAGCAGCTAGGACTACAGACATGCGCTACCACCCCCAGCTAATTTTTGTATTTTTAGTAGAGGTGGGGTTTCACCATACTGGCCAGGTTGGTCTTAAACTCCTGTCCTCGTGATCCACCCGCCTTGGCCTCCCAAAGTGCTGAGATTACAGGCATGAGCCACTGCACCTGGGCAGAGATGGCCATGTTTATCAGAAAGGGGCATGGGCATGGCAGGTGCCTGGAACCCCAGCCACTTGGGAGCTTGAGGGAGGAAGATTACTTGAGGCCAGGAGTCTGAGACCAGACTAGGCAAAACCTCTGTCAAGAAGGCCCCGTCAATAACGGAGGAAGGGAGGAAGAGAAGAAAGAAAAGGGAGGAAGGGCTGGAGGGAGGGAGGGAGGGAAAGAAGAAATGGGGCAAAGCTGGGCGCCCCACAGACCTCTTTCTCTGGTGGCCCAGGACAGACCCTTTGTATTCCTGTAGCTTCACTGCAGCCCTCTACCCTGCTTACTCCACCTCCTTCAGCTCTCTGCTCAGAGGCCTCTGACCCGGCTGGCTGGCAGTGCGCATTTGCGGCCTGGTCTCCTCACTCCCTATTGGGGACACCATGGCTGCTTCCATGTTCATAGTTGGGCTCCCTAACTTGCCTTTCAGTTATCTAGTAGCTTAACATCTGTAAAGGCTCCAAAGTAAGCTCAGAACTTCTTAAATGATTTCATAGTACGCTATACTTATTCCTTTGCTGCACTTTTTCTTTTTTTGAAATAGGATCTTGCTCTCGGTCTGCACTCTGGAGCACAGGGGCGTGATCTTGGTTCACTGTAGCCTCAATCTCCTGGGCTTGAGCGATCCTCCCACCTCAGCCTTCTGAGTAGCTGGGACTACAGGCATGTGCCACCATGCCTGGCTAATTTTTGTATTTGTTTTTGTAGAAACATGGTTTCACCATGTTGCCCAAGCTGGTCTGGAACTCCTGGGCTCAAGCCATCTTCCTGCCTTGGCCTCCCAAAGTGCTGGGATTAAAGGCATGAGCTACCACATCTGGCGCCCCCTCTCCTTTTTTTTTTTTCAATTTAGAGACAGGGTCTCACTTTATAGCCCAGGCTGGACTGCACTGGAGTGATCATGGCTCACAGCTGCCTTGAACTCCTATGCTCTGCCAATCTTCCTGCCTCAGACTCCCCAGTAGCTAGGACTACGGGCATGTGCCAGGACACCCGGGTAATTTTTAAAAAATTTTTCATAGAGATGAAATTTTGCCACATTGCTCAGGCTGGTCTCAAACTCCTGGCCTCAGGTGATCCTATCACCTTGGCCTCTCAAAGTGCTAGGATTGCAGGCATGCGTCACTGCACCCAGCCACATGCTTTCTGAATACATGCTGGTGTATCTATATCAAATTCCTCTCTTCTAAAAGCTGGACAGAATTCCATAGCTTATACCCAACACTGGCTTATCTCTTCCCAGAGCATTTGACACACCTCAGTTGCCTCCACTCCCCACCACACCACCACACAACACCCCAGAGCCCTCCAAGTCCCTCTGGAGGTAGGCCCCATTTTTTCTATGACTGTGCCACACAAGTTGCAGCTGGGGACCTGAGGTTGGGGGAGCAAGCTGTCCTCTTCCCTCTGACAGCTTGGATGGTGAAAGGCAGCATCAGAACTCACACACTAGCCCGACACGGTGGCTCACACCTGTAATCCCAGCACTTCAGGAGGCCGAGGTGGGTGGATCACCTGAGGTCAAGAATTCGAGACCAGCCTGACCAACATGGAGAAACCCCATCTCTACTAAAAATACAAAATTAGCTGGGTGTGATGGTACATGCATGTAATCCCAGCTACTCAGAAGGCCGAGGCAGGAGAATTGCTTGAACCCAGGAGGTGGAGGTTGAAAAAAAAAAAAGGCCAGGCATGGTGGCTCATGACTGTAATGCCAGCACTTGGGAGGCTGAGGCCAGCGGAACACCTGAGGTCAGGAGTTTGAGACCAGCCTGACCAATATGATGAAACCTCATCTCTAGTAAAAATATAAAAATCAGCCAGGTGTGGTGGCATGTGCCTGTAATCCCAGCTATGCGGGAGGCTGAAACAGAAGGATCACTGAAACCAGGGAGGCGAAGTTTGCAGCGAGCCAGGATGACACCATTGCACTTAGGTGCAATGGGCTTAGCTTTCCCTTTGTCATGTAGATGAACCGGCCCCAGCTGTGCTGCTGAGAGCAACTGAGAGGTTATGGCAGATTCTAGAGACAGGAGCCTGCATTCAAATCTCAACTTCGCTGCTTACCAGCTGTATTCAATTTCTTTTCGTCTCAGTTTTCCCATCTGTAAAATGGGAATTAAAATAGTCATGTCATAATAACAGTACCCACCTTATAGGGTTGTTGCATTTAGAACAGTGCTTGGCAGTAATCAGCATTTAGTAAATGCTGGCTGTGACTGTTTAAAATACATATAAAGGCAGAGCCTGCAAAGCCCTACAAGCAATTTCTGACACTGTTCACATAGAAAAGTTAAGACATTCAAAAGAAAATAAAGAGAAACAGAAGATGTGTCTGGTTGGCTACACCAAAGTAATTCTCTTTGTAATCTCTAATGACAAGGCCTTTATAGGCCCATCATGGTCTTCTAAGTCCAAACACTTAAGTATAAACAACAGAACCCCAAAGAAATCTGTTCCCTTCCCTCTGTCTGGCTCTGAGAGTTTTACAACTAACAGTTCTGGCTCCAAGAGGACCCCATTCCCCCCGATTTGTAAAGCATTCTTGCCTGCCCCTACAAATTTTCTCCTTTGTCACTTTCCAGTGCTGGAGCCCAGAGAGTGTAGGTTGGACTGGGGAGAGACAGGACCAGCCCTTGGGAGCTTGAGGGCCGATACTGGCTGCAGAGATGTCCTCTTTCATGTGGCGTGACTTGCGAGCGACTCAGTCCTGACAGCTTTGATTTGAGCCGTATTTAGGAGGCAGCTCTGGTGGGGCTCAAGCCTGAAATTTATGGCTTGTTTGTCTTGAACCATGCCATATTTTTCTCGCCTTGAAGATGAAAGGGTTACTATGCCACACACTTCCCTGTCTCCTGCATTTTGTAACGTGTAAGCTTCTGGAGTGTCCCGTTTATTTATCTGGAGAATTAACTTCTAAAAGTTATGCTCATCCCCCTAACCAGCCATAGCTGAGGGTCTTGAAATAGAAGACTCTAAATAGGCAATTGGACGGCTTCCTCCAAAACCTCCTCATGCTCACACGCTCATGGTCTTCTCACCCCATGACTATTCTCTGCACTATAAACTCCTCAGAAAGACCTTTGAGTGGACAAAGAATAGTCAGTCCTGCCATAAAGCTGTAAATTATGGGAGAGAAGGGTTCACCTCTTATGTTTCTTTGATTTGTCTACAGAGCCTAGCACAGTGCCTTGAACATAGTAGATACTCAAATATTTGTTCACTGATAAGATTCTGAGACTTAGATGGGAGTGAATGGACAACATTGTCTAAGGAAACATGAATGGTTTTAATTCTTTTTATCAGGAATAGCCAAAATGTGAATTCATACCAAAATATCTAAATACAAAAATTGCAGTATCTGTAAAATATTTTTTGAGTTTTGGAATCTGCCTAGTGAGGTGAACTTATTGATTTGTTCAACACGTACCAAGTGCCCATATGTGCCAGGCACTATTCTGGGCATCACAGAAGCAAAGAGGGAGGCAGTCCCTGCCCTGGAGTTCACAAACTTAGACGGGAGACAGGCGGTCAAGCTGCTGAAATATTCTAAGGTAAGCTCTTTGACAAGGTGTGAGGAAATGAACAGTAGAGAGTGGGGTTGAGGCCAGGCGCAGGGGCTCATGCCTGTAATCCCAGCACTTTGGGAGGCCAAGGCGGGTGGATCACTTGAGGTCAGGAGTCCGAGGCCAGCCTGACCAACATGAAGAAACCCCATCTCTACTAAAAATACAAAATTAGCCAGGCATCATGGCATGCACCTGTAATCCCAGCTACTCGGGAGGCTGAGGCAGGAGAATCACTTGAACCTAGGAGGCAGAGGTGGCAGTGAGCCAAGATCACACCACTGCACTCCAGCCTGAGCAACAAGAGGGAAACTCCATCTCAAAAAGCAAAAATGAGAGTGGAACTGAGGTCCAGAGGCTCAGAAGCAGATTGCAGGTAGAGCTGGCTTCATGTGGAAGCAGAACTACTTGGGATCATCCTATGAGCTGGAGCTCATGGTGGTGCCGGGCATTCCACTGTATGCGGCAGGTCCTCTCCACTGTATCTGTACTCTCCACTGTATGAGCAGTGGGTCCACAGTGGGCAGACCTCAGCCAGCAGGAAGCCTCGGGGAAGCCACTGAAACATCAAATCTCCATTCCTTTTTTTTTTTAGACAAGGTGTTGCTCTGTTGCTCAGGCTGGAGTGTGTGGCACAATCGTGTTTCACTGCAGCCTCAACACCTGGGCTCAAGTGGGAGCCATGCTCAATCTTTTTTTCTTTTGGTAGAAGCAGGTTCTTGCTATGTTGCACAGGCTGGTCTCCAACTCTAGGCCTCAAGCAGTTCTCCCACCTTGACTTCCCAAAGTGCTGGGATTACAGGCATGAGCCACCACACCCAGCTTATTCATTTTTAAATCATGATGATAACACTAAAATTGCAAATTTGCTGAGAGAATTAAAATTGCAGTTTGAAAATTACAAAGTATACACAAATAAGTTATCAGGAAAACAAGTATGAGCCGGGCATGGTGCCACACACCTGTAATCCCAGGTATTCAGGAGGCTGAGGCAGAAGGATCGCTTGAGCCTAGGAGTTCAAGGCTACTGTGAGCCATGATGGTGCCCCCGCATTCCAGAGCCTGGGTGATAGAGTGAGACCCCGGCTCAAAAGTAAAAAGTAAAACAAGAAAGATGCTAATAGGACAGACCTCAGAAAGCTGTCACAAGAATGCATTTATTTTGTGCCTGTGAGGGTGCTTCAACATTATGAGGGGCTACACAAATGTCTGTCTACTATAAAATTAATTAACGCCCTACTTTCTTAAATTCTCCAAGGTTAAAACAAAACGTTGAAGATGAAAACCCAGACATAATCCCTTTCAAAATGCCTTACTACCATACAGCAGAACTTGACCCAGAGTTGGGCCAAATTGGGCTACAACCAAAGGCAGAGATTTGGATGCAGCCATTTGATAATAGACAACAACACTGTTTAATATATTTAATCTACTCAATCTAAGACAGAAGTCAAAAGAACTCCTCTAAATGCTAATCAGATTGAGTGGAATTCTGGCCAGGCACTGTGGTTCACGCCTATAATCCCAGCACTTTGGCAGGCTGAGGTAGGTGGATCCTTGAGGTCAGGGGTTTGAGACCAGCCTGGCCAACATGGTGAAATCAGTCTCTACTAAAAATTAAAAAAAAAAATTAGGCAGGCGTGTGAAATCCCAGCTACTCGGGAGGCTGAGGCAGGAGAATCCCTTGAACCCAGGAGGCAGAGGTTACAGTGAGCCAAGATCGCACCGCTGTACTCCAAACTGGACAACAGAGTAAAACTCCGTCTCAAAAAAAAAAAAAAAAAGATTGAGTGGAATTTTATTTCACACAGTTTAATTATTTGGAACCAGCAGTAACCTACAAAAATAAAACAAGAGAGCCAAGCATAAAACAGCTTTAGCTATCAAGCCCAAAGCTACTACAGTGAGTCCAAGTGACATGTGTCCTTTTTCCGGACTGAGTCTTTTTTTTTTTTTTTTTTTAAGAGACGGGGTCTCGCTATGTTGCCCAGGCTGGAGTGCAGTGGCTATTCACAGGCGCGATCCCACTGCTGATCAGCATGGGAGTTTTGACCTGCTCCGTTTCCGACCTGGGCCGGTTCACCCCTCCTTAGGCAACCCGGTGGTCCCCCGCTCCTGGGAGGTCACCATATTGATGCCGAACTTAGTGCGGACACCCGATCGGCGTAGCAAACAACAGCCCAGAACTCCTGGGCTCAAGCGATCCTCTCACCTCAGCCTCCCGAGTAGCTGGGACTACAGGCACGTGCCACCGCACCCAGCCGGACTGCGTCTTTTTTTTTTTTTTTTTTTTAAAGACAGAGTTTCGCCATATTGGTCAGGCTGGTCTCGAACTCCTGACCTCGGCTGATCCATCCGCCTCAGCCTTCCAAAGTGCTGGGATTACAGGCGTGAGCCACCGCGCCCAGCTCGGACTGAGTCTTAAAGCATCTTTGTGTGGTACCCTAACTTAGGTTTTTCTTGTTTTTGAAACATCAAGGGAGGCCACACCTAAAGAGAGTCTTTATTTATGTTCCTTCAGTGTTATAACCGAAGAAATTAGCCCCTTAAAAGCAGGTCAGTTACACGGCCAGCTATGAATAGAAAAACCTAAAATACAAGCATGCAACCCAGTGAATTGTTTGTTCTCTCCACCCTCTTCTGTTAAGAGAGAGAAAAAAAAGTAAAGGATGAAGGGAAATGGGTTTAAATTGAATCGAATGAGTTTGCTAACATATCCCTCTTTTTTCCATTTCCTAATCCTTTTATAAATTCCATTGAGATGGGATTTGCTTTTAGACTGATTGTGTGGCTGAAAATCAGCATAATAACAAGATATTTGTTGAAAGGGAATTTCTTATCTCAGCTCTGTTTGGTTTCCTTTCTGGTAGTGAATGGATGGATGACCTGGCTGAAACCAGTTCCACTAGAGGTCTTCTCCAAGCATCTCAGAGGTAAAGAGGACCTTCAAGGTAACCTCTCCATTTTTACTTTCTTTGTTTTTTCAATTTTTTTCTTGCCTGTAAACATTATATCATAAGATCTATTTTTAAACAAGGAAACCAGGACCCAAAATAAGGCAGATGATTTTCCCAGTGACTCTGTGACAAAGCCAAAAATGGGACTCTTGACCAAAGAAGTTTTTGGATATGGAAAGTTCAGGCTTCCTTCGAGTCTCCTTTTCAGCCTTGGAATGTATCTTCTGGAATATTCCAGATGACAAGATTTTTCTTGTCATTTCTTTGGTCCTCCAGAAAACTTCCAGAAATTTTGGGGTTAATTGCTGTTATATTATCAATGACTATCACTTGCTGATTGTCACAGTGACATTTGTAGGAGCCAGATAAAGTTCTCACTTTCCTAGGGCCTCAGTCCAGATAATATGATCTGGAATTAGGAGAAATTTTTAAATAATAATAATATAAATAATTTTTTTGAGACAGGATCTCTGTCACCCAGCCTGGAATGCAGTGGCAGGATCACAGCTCACTGTAGCCTTGACCTCCTGGGCTCAAGCAATCCTCTTGGCTTGGCCTACCGAGTTTGCTGGGAGCACAGGCATCAGCCACCATACTCGGCCAATTTTTGTGTTTTTTGTAGAGACAAGGTCTTGCTGTGTTTCCCAGACTGGTCTTGAACTCCTGGACTCAAGTGATCCACTCTCATCGGTCTTCCAAAGAGCTGAGATTACAGGCGTGAGCCACCACCCCCGCTAGTAATAATCTTTATTCATCCAAGTGCTAAGTGCTTTACTTGTTCGTCTGTTCTGATTCTCACACCAAATCCCACACCCATCTTACAGATGAAGAAACTGTAACCCACTCAAAGGTCGCAGAGCTTTACTTCCCTCTAAAGCCCATGTGCTTAAACACTAAGTAAAACTGTCTCTCGTGCAGGAGTAGGGGTGGGAGGGTAGGAATACTTGAGGAAAAAGAGTAATAGAGACTTTTTCCTCAAAGAGGGTCCTAGGATATTATATATTACAGATAATATTTTATAATTACTATAATGGTTATATAGTCTTAACACTCAGAAAACAGGGTTTTTTTTTTTCTCATCGAGGACTCTGAAAAGACAAAGCCTCTCCTTACAACACCTCTTCAAGTTCATGGAATATTTTAATGTGCTAATGTTCTCTTTGTATACACAGATCCATCAGAGAAGTTTGTTATTTATTCTTTTTGTGGGGGGTGGGAGACAGAGTCTCACTTTGTCTCCCAGGCTAGAGTGCAGTGTTGCAATTTCAGCTCACAGCAACCTCTGCCTGGTAGATTGAAGCGATTCTCCTTCCTCAGCCTCTCAAGTAGCTGGGATTACAGGCCCATACCACCATGCCCAGCTAATTTTCATATTTTTAGTAGAGACAGGGTTTCACTATGTTGTCCAGGCTGGTCTCGAACTCCTCAGCTCAAGTGATCTGCCCGCCTTGGCCTCCCAAAGTGCTGGGATTACAGGTTTGAGACTCCATGCCCTGCCTGTTTTTAATTTCTTCTCCTCCTCTTCTTCCTCCTCCTCCTCCTTTTGTAGAGATGAGATCTCACTATGTTGCCCAGGCTTGTCTCAAACTCCTGGCTCAAGCAATTCTGCCTCAGCCTTCCAAAGTGCTGCAATTATAGATATAAGCCACTACATCCGGGCTTATTCTTAATTTCTTAAACACATATACTATTTCTGAGTAGCAAGCATGCTTCTAATCATTTAGTCCTCACAATATCCCAAAAAGGGAGGGTCTGTTTTTATTCCCATTTTACAGATGAAGAAACTGAGACCTAGGAGAAGTTAGGTAACTTGCCCAAAGTTATACAGCTGATAAATGGTGATACCAGATTCAAACCCAGGCATTCAGGCTCCTGGGTCCAGACTTTACTCATTCACTGTGTTGCGTCTTACACATTGTACAAACAGGAGCGCTGCAGCCTGGGAATGTTAGATGCGAACTCAGCAACTACCAAGGACAAAGTTGCTTTGCTCTGAACAGTTGTGAGACTGCTTGTTATAAGGGACACAGGGCTGTTCCCAAGTGGTTCTTACTCCTGTTGCCTCCTCCACAGCCCTTTAAAGATTTTGAGTATTCTGTTGGCTCTTAATAAGGAGAGGACAAACTAAATGAGTCAAAATGTTCACTGAAGGTCAATGTTGAAAGAGGTGCCCTTCGGTGTTTCCTTTTGTTTGTTTCTTCTGGAAGTAAACAGACATTTGGAACATAAAAAGCAGCTGGGAATGTGGACCAAGGACAGTCAGGGTGCAAAGAAAAACAGCATTACTGAAAGTGTTCGGGGTGGAAAGTATTTTGGGGGGTTGTTTTTGTTTTTGTTTTGGAGGAAAATTGCAAAATAGTTTAATTTATAGTCAAATTAGAAAACTTCTTCATTGTTCCCTCACCATGTCCCAAATTTCCTAATTAATTTCTGGTCACTTCTAAAGTTTGAGGTTATTTAATCTGTATGAAAGAGGACTTTTAAATACATATTTTTAATGATAATTTATTTTTAATAGCTTAAGAAAATGGCTTCACAGTGTAAACCAGCTATACGAAAAGTTGCTTAACTGAGCAACTTTGTCTTCTGTTTTTGTTTTGAGATGGAGTTTTGCTCTTGTTGCCCAGGCTGGAGTGCAGTGGTGCGATCTCAGCTCACCACAACCTCTGCCTCCCACGTTCAAGTGATTCTCCTGCCTCAGCCTCCCGAGTAGCTGGGAATATTGGCGTGTGCCACCATGCCCGGCTAATTTTGTATTTTTAGTAGAGATGGGATTTCTCCATGTTGGTCAGGGTGGTCTCAAACTCCCGACCTCAAGTGATCCGCCCACCTAGACCTCCCAAAGTGCTGGGATTACAGGAGTGAACCACTGTGCCTGGCTGCCTGAGCAACTTTATAATTATCGGAATACCCATGAAATGCTGAAGCAGTTCTTGAGTACAACAATATACTCATGTTCTAACTCAAATGGAAGAGATGAGCAGTGAGGGAATGGCTGGTTTTCTTTTTAACTAAGCCACAGGCTCAGCTGGAGGTCAGGGATAATAATTCTTACCTGCTCTCAACTTTATTCCCAGGATGCTGGAAGTGACTAAGACCTCAGATGGCAAAATATAATACCCAGGAGGTTAAACAGTGGCTTATGTGTTTAGAGTCTTAGGAAAAATAGGAGTGTCAACAGGGGAATTTACTACAGCAAAGCCTCACCTTTCTCCTGAGAAAGGCGTGGAATAAGGAGAGACACAGACGTATTTGGGCTTTAAGTTGATGCCCGAATGCTTTTAGCCTTGGCAACCCATGGGTAATTGAATAAGGGAGTGGGATGGAAGAAGCTCAGATAGTGGTATAAGCGTTACACCGATGGTGTGCACCAATTACACTAATAATGTATTAACAGTTTAATAACTATGAAGAGGTATGGTGAATTTTGTTATGTTTATTTTACCACACTTTTAAAAATGGAAAAAATGTGAGAAGGAATAATATTTTTGTGACATACAGAATTGTGGGGAGATAGCCTGTCTTTGAACATCATGTTCAAGACTATGGTTGCAGTAGATTGTTTGAAAATTGACTGAGATAATTCCTCCCATTCCTGTTCATATGCACTTTTTGTTGTTGTTGTTTGTTTGTTTTGACATAGAGTCTTGCTCTGTCACCAGGCTGGAGTGCAGTGGCCCAATCTCAGCTCACTGCAACCTCCACCTCCAGGGTTCAAGTGACTCTCCTGTCTCAGCCTCCCAAGTAGCTGGGATTACAGGCGTGCACCACCATGCCTGACTAACTTTTAGTAGATGAGGTTTCAACATATTGGTCAGGCTGGTCTTGAACTCCTGACCTTGTGATCCTCCCACCTCAGCCTCCCAAAGTGCTGGGATTACAGGCGTAAGCCACTGCGCCCAGCCCACACACCCGTTTTTAATATGACCTTACCCCTCCTCCCATTGAGAGGTGAAGTCTATTTCCTTAACTCTACCTGTGGACCAACCTTGTGTCTAACGTTGACCAGTAGAATGTAGCAAAAATTAGACTGTATGATTTCTGAGCCTAGGCCTCAAGATGCTGTACAGGTTCCACTCTTGCCTTCCTGCCATGCTGCTGTTCTGAAGTCCAGGCTAGCATCTTTGAGGATGAGAGAGTATATGGAAAGAGAGGCCTAGCTGGTGGCCAACACCAGTCCCAGGCATGTGAGTGAGGCCATGGGCTTAGCCGGTCCCAGTCTACCTGACACCTGACTACAGTCACATGAGCAACCCTAGGTGAGAGCAAATGGAGAACTCCCCAACTGAGGCCATCCTCAATTGCTGACCCACAGAACTATGAGCAAATCAATGGTATTTATTTATTTACTCGTTTTTTTTTACAGTTGGAGTCTTACTGTGCTGCCCAGGCTAGTCCCTAACTCCTGGGCTCAAGGGATCCTCCCATCTCAGCCTGCCTAGTAGCTGGGACTATAGGTGCAGGCCACCATCCCCAGCTAAATCATTATCATTGAAGTCCACTGCATTTCGGGAAGGTTTGTTACACAACAATAAACAACTGATATAGAAATTGGTACTGGAAGTGGGATGTTGCCATAAATAACTGAAAACAAGTGGCATTGGCTTTAGAACCAGGAGGAAGGCATAGACTGGAAAAATAATGAGCACTTTTTTTTTTTTTTTCGTTTGGAATCTCGCTCCATTGCCCAGGCTGGAGTGCAGTGGTGCAATCTCGGCTCACTGTAGCCTCTGCCTCCTGGGTTCAAGCAATTCTCCTGCCTCAGCCTCCCTAGTAGCTGGGATGACAGGCACGCACCACCATGCCCAGCTAACTATTGTATTTTTAGTAGAGACGGGGTTCCAGCACATTGGCCAGGCTGGTCTCAAACTCCTAACCTCGGGTGATCTGCCCACTTCAGCCTCCCAAAGTGCTGGGATTACAGACATCACCCACCATGCCCGGCCAATGATAAGGAAATTGTGAGTGGACGCTGGAATTGCTGTGAGGAAACTGCTGCAGGAGACTGAGGGGAAAGGCAATCTGTTTTGTTTTTGTTTTTGTTTTGAGACAGAGTTTCCCTCTTGTTGCCCAGGCTGGAGTGCAATGGCGTGATCTCGGCTCACTGCAACCTCTCCCTCTCGGGTTCAAGCAATTCTCCTGCCTAAGCCTCCTGAGTAGCTAGGATTAGAGGCATGTGCCACCATGCCCGGCTAATTTTGTATTTTTAGTAGAGACAGGGTTTCTCCATGTTGGTCAGGTTGGTCTCAAACTCCTGACCTCAGGTGATCTGTCCACCTCGGCCTCCCAAAGTCCTAGGATTATAGGCATGAGCCACCGTGCCTGCCTGCAAAATGTGTTTTATGTAGTGACAGAACAACTGGCAAAATGTCATCTACAGTAGCTTGCAAGATAGAAAATGTACCTAATGAACTATGGATCTGAGTAAGAAGATTTCTGCTTTAGAGAGAAAGATAAACTAAAGAGGGGACTATTCAATTTGAAGGGACTCTAGAATTTGAAGGGACTCTAGAAGGTCTGGTATGTGCTCAATTGAAAAATAAAACCATTTTTCATCTCCAAGTCTCTTGAGTTAGCAAAATATTATCAGAGAAAGAAATGGCTTCAGAAAAAGATAAAATCAAAGGAGTGGCTTTAAAATCCTTTGATCAATACCTCAGAAGGCCTGGTAGATCCTCTCATTGGATAAGAGCTTCACAAATCTTCAAGGAATTTTTCTGTAGCTGCTTGACTCATTGCTCAAACTAAAAAGAGGTCTACCTCCTAGATGGGGACTATAATTTGATTTACTAGAAATCCATACAGTTTTAAGGGAGTTGTATTAAAAGGGACAGAGTTTGTTCAAAATGAAAACGCATTTCTGTGTCCCCAGTTTTCTGTGGGCAGGAAGCGAGTTGAGAAAGCTATTTAACTGAAAACCTAGGCTATTCCTAGAGAAAAGGATAGAACATCTTAGACAGTGGAGCAAAGAGCCCAAAGGGCAGAACCAAGAGTCAAGGAGTGCAGTGGACTAGGAAACCACTTCCAGTTAGCAAAACTGGGCCTTAGACAAAGAAAATTCCGTCCTTAGAGTAAAGAGATCTAAAAACGTGCACCAGCCTGGCATGGTGGCTCACACCTATAATCCCAGCACTTTGGGAGGCTGAGGTGGGTGGATCACAGGTCAAGAGTTCGAGACTAGCCTGGCCAACGTGGTGAAACTCCATCTCTACTAAAAATACAAAAATTAGCCAGGCGTCATGGCACACACCTGTAATCCCAGCTACTTGGGAGGCTGAGGCAGGAGAATCACTTGAACCTGGGAGGCGGAGGCTGCAGTGAGCCAAGATTGTGCCAGCCTGGGCAACAAGTGTGAAATTCGGTCTCAAAAAAAAAAAAAATGCACCCAGCTAGATTTCAGAATTGTCATGGACCAGTGACTGCTGTGTGTCTCTGAATAGGAATGTCCACAGTTGTCCTTCAAGTGCCATGGTATGTTTAGGGGCAGAATGGTGCAGATTCTTTTCTCTCTCTTCTTTCTTTCCTTCCTTCCTTCCTTCCTGCCTTTCTTTTCTTTCTTTCTTTCTATCTTTCTTTCTTTCTTTCTTTCTTTCTTTCTTTCTTTCTCTCTTTCTCTTTCTTTTTTTTTGAGACAGAGTGTCTCTCATCACCCAGGCTGGAGTGCAGTGGCATGATCTGGGCTCACCGCAACCTCCACCTCCCAGGTTCAAACGATTTTCCTGCCTCAGCCTCCTGAGTAGCTGGGATTACAGGTGCCCGCCACCATACCCAGCCAATTTTTTTGTATTTTTAGTTGAGATAGGGTTTCACCATGTTGGTCAGGCTGGTCTCGAACTCCTGACCTCAGGCAATCTGCCTGCCTTGGCCTCCCAAAGTACTGGGATTACTGGCACGAGCTACCACACTTGGCCAGAATGGTGCAGATTCCTGTGAATTAAAAATACAAGTTGTCTTCCCCATCCTGGCTCTAAACTGACTATGGTACTTTTTACGATTTACCAGAAGAGCCTCATCCAGATCTGGATCTAATATTAATGACCACATCCTGGACTTCTAAGCCTGATGTCCTAACGGGATAAGCTTTTGGGGAATAAGTATTGCTCATGAAAAAGGGATATGATTCATTATGGCCAGAGGTGGACTTTCATAGATTCTTTGCAAAGATGAGTATAACAATTTCTCCCATTGCTACATGCATGTCCCTGTGCAGTATGTCTTTGCTATGTTTCCCTTCAAGAGGTAGAGTCTATTTGCCCATGCTTTGAGGCTGAGGATTGTGGCTAAGACCCAACTAAGCTTCAAGAGGCCAGACCTTCTGTGTGTGTTTTCTTGGAATGCCACCACCTGTGAAAAGCCCAGACTGGCTGGCCTCCCTGAGGCCCTGACAGACAGCACCAAATGCCAGACGTGTGAGGCCACCGAGAGCCATTGTCCCAGCCAGCCTGCCAACTGACCTAGGCAAGACCAGCAGAACTGTTCAGCTGAGCCCAACCCAAATTGCTGACCCACAGAGGCATGGGTAAATAAAAATGGCTGTTGTGGCCAGACGTGGTGGCTCGCATCTAAAATCCCAGCTCTTCGGGTGGCCAAGGCAAGAGGATGGGTTTAGCTCAGGAGATCAAGGCTGCAGCGAGCGCTCTGATTGCACCACTGCATTCCAGCCTGGGAGACAGAGTAGATGCTATCTCGGCCAGGCACAGTGGCTCAAGCCTGTAATCCCAGCACCTGGGGAGGCCGAGGCGGGTGGATCACAAGTTCAGGAGTTCAAGACCAGCCTGGCCAAGATGGCGAAACTCAGTCTCTACTAAAAATACAAAAATTGGTCAAGCACAGTGGCAGGCACCTGTAATTTTAGCTACTCAGGAGGCTGAGTCAGGAGAATCACTTGAACACAGAGGGCGGAGGTTGCAATGAGCCAAGATCACGCCACTGCACTCCAGCCTGGGCAACAGAGTAAGACTCCATTTCAAAAAATAAAAAATTTTGTCTCAAAAAAAAAAAAAAAAGCATTGTTGTTTGAGGTCATTACATTTTACGGTTGATTTGTTACATAGTAGAAGATTAGTAGATAACTGATAGAGAGATAAATGTTTATCACAACAGTAAAAGACTTTTTCTCACCTTCCTTTAAAATCATTTCTGGCTCACTAATGCAGTAGGTAAAGTTAGGAGGAGCTGGAGCTGGTGGCAGGGCACTTGCCGTGCGCTAATATGGGGCTTCAGTTTCCTGCCACGCCCTGGGGGAGGGAGGAGTATGGGCACAGGTAGCTCTCCATTAACTGTTTTGAGGCTTGGGACTTCCTCAACAGTGGGCAAGGGTAATAACAACAACTTGAGCACTCATTAGCGTCAGACCTCGTGCCAACTGTTCGACTTGGATCGTCCAGTTTAACAATGGTTCCTATTGTACCTATGTTCAGTCAAGGTAACTGAGCCTTCGGGAGGTTATTTTGCTGGAATTCAAACCTAGTCTCATTCCAGAGACCTTAACCACTGTGCTAGCGCCCCTGTTTTACTGGGAACACTGATACACGTACTGGGGCAAGTAGGGAACTGGGGTGGGCTTCCGGGCTGCTGAAGGTTGAATATGGAAAAACGTGCAGATGGTTCTTAATGTAGGTCTCCTTTCAGACTCTCGTCCCCCCGACCTGGTTATTTCTTTAGTTTCTGCAGCTGTGGCATCTTTGCAAATTGCTTCTAAATGTTCATTTCTAGCTTAGAAACTCCCGGAATATCTGTCATAACCACCAGGTAAAGAGAATGCAAGTTAGCCTGAATTGTGGAAAGGAAGACAAATGCTTGTTTATTTCTCCAGCACAACCTCCTCACCAGCTGCTTGCCAGGGATTTGGTTCTTTTGCTCCTTGCCAGCTTTCCAATGACTAGAAAGACAGCCTCTTTCTTTGATTAGCAGCTATTAAAATCAGAATGTGAATACAGAGTAGCGAACAAAATCAGAGCCTTGGGTATGTGTACTACAGCAAAATCAGAGCCCTGGGTATATGTACTACAAGCCTCTTGTGCTGGCAGATTTTATTTTAAAGAAACGTGATGTAGGGTATAGCTGATGTGTCTGGCCATGCTCTGGGTCAAGTTCAAGTTCTCTGACTTACAGTCCCTGGGGAGGGTAGCAAGAGAAAAACAAGAAGAGGAAGTTTAATAATATAATTAAACTAAATAGGAAAAAGTAAAAATTAGGAAATGGACAAAAAGAAGATGACTTTAGAAAAATAAGGAAGATGAGAGCAGAAAGGATTCATTTAAAGAAAAAAGTAAAATAAAGAAATGAGAGAAAATATGGTATGTTAGAAGGTGAGGGAAGGAAGTAGAAGGATTAGGTTTTATTTTATTTATTTATTTTGTTATTATTATTATTATTATTTTGAGACAGAGTCTTGCTCTATCACCCAGGCTGAGTACAGGGCACAGTCTCGGCTCACTGCAACCTCCGCCTCCCAGGTTCAAGTGATTCTCCTGCCTCAGCCTCCCCAGTAGCTGGGAGTGTAGGTGCCCACCACCACGTCCAGCTAATTTTTGTATTTTTAGTAGAGACAGGGTTTCACTATGTCGGCCAAGCTGGCCTCAAACTCCTGACCTCAGGTAATTCACCCACCTTGGCCTCCCAAAGTGCTGAGATTACAGGCTTGAGCCACTACACCTGGCCAGATTAGGGTTTAGAAATGAGACAATGAAAATACATATTTGCTTTGTTTTGTTTTAAAGATGGGGTCTCACTATATTGCCTAGGCTGGAGTGCAGTGGCAGGCTAGTCATGGCTCAATCATATCTCACTGAAGCTCAGACTCCTGAGCGCAAACAATCCTCCTGACTCAGCCCCCAGGTAGTTGGAGGCCATAGGCAGACGCACACCACCAGGCACAGGTACTGACTAGAGGGTTTCATGCATTATGAAAATACACATTTATAAAAACCCTATTCTCCACATTCTTCCCTCCTACCACAAGGCACAAGACTAAATGGAAATACTGTTGGATCTGTGTGCAATCAGTGTCCCCACCGCGACATTCACACACACGGAATGATGGGCAGAGGGCCAGGGATGCCAGACTCTGCGCAGGCCTATTTGCTGTTCTATCGTTCCCTGGCTCTCCCTTTTCTCTTCAAAAGACCTGTAGCCTCCCAGGCCACCTTAGCAAAGGGCAGACATGCTGGTCTGTGCTGAGTGCGGGTCTGATGTCGTCATCTCCCAAACATTTTCATAAGATAGCAAGTTAGGGATCAGGCTGTTCAAAGGGAGGATTTAGTCTATTTACAGATTCATATCAGTGGGTGGCCAGAGTTTGAATCTTGATAGAGGACAGGAAGACAAGAAGGCTGGCTTGCTTAATCAAAGGTTTTCAAATATTCATTTGAAAAATACATGGAATTTTGAGGAAAATCCCAAGCATGTTTCCAGAGGAGTCTGGTCCTCCATTCTAAGTTCCACATGACCAATAATTAACACACTGTTTACTTGGGATTTTACTTCTTTGAGGCTTAGAACCAATGAGAGAAGATTCTATAATAGCTTCAAAGGACCTTTTAAAAAATACTTTCTGGTAGTTTAAGGAGCTATTTTTGTTTTTTCTCCTTAAAAAAAAGCCGGTGTCGTCCTAAAAGAACTATGTTCTAAATTAGAGCACTAAATACCAGTTCTTTCATCTTCCAACTTTCAACTTTGCAAAGTTTATGTGTATTTATATGTATATATAAATATATATTCATACATATATTCATATGTACATAATTTATATTATGAATATATGTATGAATATATATTTATATATACATACATACATATATATATGTATTCCTCTCCCCCCACATGAAATGCAGTCTATGTTGCCTAGGCTGGGCTCGAACTCTTGGGCTGACACAATCCTCCCTCCTCAGCCTCCCAAAGTACTGGGATTACAGGTGTGAGCCACTGCACTATATACTTTTAATTGAAGTATAGCTTGCAAGCTACTGAAGTTACATAAATCTTTAAAACTTTCCAATGTCTAGAAATCACAGCTAACAAAATATGAAACACCAACGAAAAACGGCCGTCTTGGTGTCTTTATTTTCTCTGCCACAACAGCATCATCCCCCGACCCCCATCCAGAATCCTGTCTTCACTATAATGGGACAAAGCAAAGGAACTGGGCATTGAATGAGATTCTATCTTTGTAATGAGAGCAAATAAAGAACCGCCGCCACCATCTGGGTGCTACCCAGAGTCAGAACACAGGTGCTTATGTGATGTCTAGGTTCCCATTGGCCTTCAGCAAACACCAACACATTCGTCACCATAGCCAGGTGAGCAAAGGAAGTGGAACCATTATGATCCTCTTTTCCACAGGTGAGAAAACAAAAATCAGAGTGGTAAAGAGCTGTGTCAAAGGTCACACACACAGCCAGAAACCCAAACTGGTGGCAGTGGTGCAGATAGCTGTGGATCTGGCACCCCAGGGCACCTGGCACTGAGCTGAACAGTTGGGAGCAGCACTAAGCTCTCCTGGTAGGTTACACCAGGCTCCGCACCTTGGTCCTCATTGCCTGCCCCATTTCCTCAACAATAAGGCAATAGAACCTCAGAGTGTCCCTTGAACTTAAAAGTACAGGAAAAGGACACTGGCATTTTCCTGCAAGACTTTTAAACTTTCTCATGCTGTATGGAACAAAGGTTTTGTGTAATTTTCCAGTGGCCTTGATGAAAGATGTTATGCAATTTAATATAATTGTAGCATGAAGAAATTAAAGGCCACGCCAGGCTTATCAAATGTTTGGATCCAGTTAAAGATCCAGAAACATTAAGCTTTCATAGACGTGGCCAGTTTATTTCTGTGGAGTCTGTTCCTTCAGGGTCTCTCCTCCTTTGCTCGGCACTAGAGGCCTCTTATAATCTGTCCTTGATCTACCATTCTCACTGTCCCAGGCTGTTTGCACATATTGTTCACTCCAGCCAGCCTGCTGGCATGAGCTCACTGCCAAGGCTCCTGTGTAGCCTTCTCACTCCATTTCCATCTCTGTCTCACATTTCCTGCTTACCCAAATCCTATCCCTTCGGAATCCAGTGGACACACTGGAAGGAAGTCTTGGAAAAGACTTCCTTTACCACCCCATTCCTCTGAGTCGGAGTCAGCCTATTGGTTTGTAAATCAATTCAGGAAGCTTTTGTTGTTGCTGTTGTTGTTGTTGTTGAGATGGAGTCTCACTCCATCACCCAGGCTGGAGTGCAGTGGCGCAGTCTCAGCTCACTGCCACCTCCACCTCCCAGGTTCAAGTGATTCTCTGCCTCAGCCTCCCAAGCAGCTGGAATTACAGGTGCGTGCCACCATGCCCAGTGAATTATTTGTATTTTTAGTAGAGACAGGGTTTCACCATGTTGGCCAGTCTGGTCTCAAACTCCTAGACTCAAGTGGTCCACCCACCTCGGCCTCCCAAAGTGCTGGGATTACAAGTATGAGCCAGTGCACCCAGCTCAGAAAGCATTTTTTGCCAGCCTGCACCCTGCTTACATCCTAGGCCTCTCAGAAACCCCTTCTTCCTCTCTTCCTCCATATGAACATCATGGCCCCTACCTCAATGGAGTTGATAAAGATGAAGGAACAAGATCCACGTTAAGTGCCTAACAGTGTCTGGAACATTGGCAGGCTCCCCATAAATGCATTTCCCTGTCCCTGTGCCAGGTACAGCACTAGGCACTGAAGGGGGCAGCTGGGGAAAGAGTTCTTAGTATGTGCAATGGACACTGCAGAGTGGTAACAGGTGTTCCCATGTGCCTTTGAGCAAGTTTTTATATTTCTCTCTCACCGACTTTTCCCATCCTGAAAATGGGCTGATGACAGTATCTACATGACAGTCTATGTGACAAGCTTAAAGGAGCTAACGCTGGCCTGGCGTGGTGGCTCGCGACCATTATCCCAGCACTTTGGGAGGCTGAGGCGGGCGGATCACGAGATCAGGAGATCGAGACCATCCTGGTCAACATGGTGAAATCCTGTCTCTACTAAAAATACAAAAATTAGCTAGGTGTGGTGGCGCATGCCTATAATCCCAGCTATATGGGAGGCTGAGACATGAGAATCACTTGAACCCAGGAGGTGGAGGTTGCAGTGAGCCAAAACCATGCCACTATACGCCAGCCTGGAGACAGAGTGAGACTCCATCTCAAAAAAAAAAGAGAGCTACTACCTATAGCACACTGAAAACAGTGCCTGGGCAATAGTGAGTATTCAGGAAGCTTCAGCTACAATCCAGATGTGTCCAGAGGGCATAGCATGAGCAAGACAGATGTGGTTTCTGTCTTCAGGGAGTGAGTGGAAGAGATAAGACAAATACGTTTGCTCTACAATACAACTCATTTGGCATTTGACATATGTTATCTTGAGTTGTTAGCTATCTATTTAGATGTATGTCTTGTCCCCCTATCAAGATGGTAAATTTATTGAGGGAGGAGGGCCAGGATCCAATTCTGCTATGTCCCCTCCACTGGCCAGAGTGTCTTGTGTGTAGACATTCAATATTATTTATTGCTAATTACCTAAAGGATTGATCTTGCCTCTGTAATAAAAACTTTATTATGAAGATCCTATTCATTGATGGGGTTCTGTGGCTTTCTTGTTGTGACCAGATTAATATGTGAGAAATTAATGTGTAACTACTGTCCTGTGGACACCAGCATCACCAAGTCTCTGCTACACATAAAGCTGTCATCATTCTGCTAAACATGCATCAGACCCAGATACCATCAACCCACAGCTAAAGCTATCTCTGAGTTCCCTGAATTGCATTTTTCCATGAAATAACAATAATGACACTTTATCTCATTTAACCCAACAGTATTCTATAAGGCTAGTACCATTACCATCCCCATTATATAAATGGAGGAACCAAAGCATGGAGAGCTGAGGTTATTTGTCCAAAGCCACAAGTGAGTGGTAGAGCTGAGATTTGAACCCCGGCAGTCTGATACGGGGTGGAGGCGTGTAACAGCTATGCCAGGCTGCCTGATTTAATGACAAAAAGACCACCTGGTCTCCTCTAACTAGAAGGCAAAGATAAAAAACAAACAAGACAACAGTAACATGGCGTAGTCCTCTCTGCAAGCCTCCAGGGGAAGATCTTTATGGCAGAGACTTCTTTCTCCACAGCCATGGTGAGAAAGACAGCCGTGGCCCACAAGGGGCCATTTTTTCATGGGATTTGTGGCAACTGTGCTGTTCATGGTGGCGTGGGGAACACTGGCTCGGTCTCTCATCAAAGGCTCCCAGCCAGGACCTTCACGCATGGCTCCCCACCCAGGGGCCAAACCTAGGGGTTCTTCCTCTAGAGCAAGGACACTGACCCATTTTTCTGCTCCTCCCCGTTGTACTGTTTCTTGCTGGTGATTTTTTTCTTTTATGATTTTCGGCCCAGCCGGTTGTTAGCCTGCTATGTTTGGAAATGGTAGATGATTAAACCTCCTGGCCAGGTGTAAATGCAACCTTTGTCATCTGGAGGCTGGGAGAATTACCTTTGTTAGCTGCAACCTCCCTGTGGCTCTGCACTTTCTGCTTCAAGCAAAACCTCTCCCAGGCTAAGGTCTACAAGGCTTAGGCCTCCCATAGGATTGCCCTGCTCTGAGCCCAGTTCAAGCCAGAGATCACAGATGTACCTGCATGGCCACAAAAACTCTGTGACCCTAAAATTTGGAGGTGGAGAATCAAGTGCCTGCCTCTCTCTCTCTCTCTCTCAAGGGAATTTTCCCGAGGTAAATAATAAAAATATGTAATCATTGACTAGGCCTTTAAACCTGAACTGAAGGTACGTCTGCATTTCTGTTGCCAATAGGTATTCCCACTAGTCCCTTGCTCTGCCTCAGTGGCTGCCTCTCAGAGTCTACTTGTCCACTTGACCACTGGGATGTCCTTTCCATGTTCAGCTCCAGGGAGTTGCAGCCACGCAGAGAGGTGAGAACCAGCCCCAAAGCCACAGCTAAAGGAGGTCGCTTAGAGAAATGGCTTTACAAACCCCTTCCCCTAAGGAAGCTCTTACAGTTGGCCACAAACCCTGACCACAGGCCTGTGAAAGGGAAAGGCCAAGCCAGGACTGACTCCCTGTGCTGTGAAATTGTGAACCCAGAGGGCAGGAAGTTCTGGATCTGCATAGAAGGCAACAGCAGCCCAGTGTCCTGGAGAATCGGCCAGAAGCCTTGTGTTGACTTTGTAAGGCCGAGTTCTCACCAATAGACTCATGCTTTGAGAAGGCTATTTCTGAACAAATAGCATGCAGCAAGTGAGCTCTCTCTGTGCCTGTTCCCAGCGCATTGAGCTTGGCCGCTGCTCAAGGTGAGCTGAAGGCAGCGAAACCTGTTCTCAGGTTGCTTTCATTGGTCAAAGTCCTTTTCTAGGTGTTGGGTGGCCCTGGTTGAATTTTGGTGCCATTTGGGAAGATATGTTAACGTCTACTTGAGCCTTCTCTGTAGGCAGTAAATAAATGTTTGTCAAAGACCAAATGACTAACTCAATAAGTCAATTAATGTGTGTGTAGTGAGCGCCTGCTGAGCCCTGCCGAAATAACACGCTGTGAAGACCCCCCCAGTGGCAGTAGCAAATTGGGGGCTGGGGGGGGCAAAACTAACATTGCTGGGATCATTCGGAAACAACCCTATGCTAAATGACTAAATTTGCTTTAACTTTGACCCATTTTGCTCTTGGCAGTGTGTGTGACAGATGATGTGGCTCTGTGAAGTTTTCAAAGGCTTCTGGATGAAAGCAATAACGTTTTAACCAGCAAGAGGATAGAGACATCCTAGCAATGGCAGGCTCATTCAATATGCAAGCAAAGAAGACTTCAGCATGGGCTGCAGTCCTTTCACGGATGGCAGGATGCAGATTAAGTGGCAGATTAAGTGGGAAGGAGAGAGGTTTATCTCAGCCAGGGCAGGAATGCAGGGTCGGGAAGAGACTGGGGACTAGAGACTGCACTGGGGGGTTTCCTTTCGGGTGCATTAAGAAATAAGTATGTCGAGTCAGAAGGAAGGGCTCCCTGTAGGGCCTCGAGATTGCTCACATTTCTCTAACTGAGGAGGGGCATCACTGACAGGGGCATTTGGAAGACTGGACCCCGCAGGCCCATCTGCAGAACTCATCACAAGGGGCGGGATCAGCCAGGGATGGAACGTGATGGAGAGCAGAAATGAAGAGTGGATCTTAGAGGTATTTAGAAGAAGCAAAGGCAGAATGTGTGACAGGCAGGAAGTCGGAGGTAGTGGCACGAGGACAGGGGAAGCTGCCCTGACTCCTGAGAGACAGGAGGTGGGATAAACCGAATCAGGAGAGACGGGAAGGACAACTATAAGCAGAAGCGGCTTTGCACGGAGGGCTGCTGAACTCAGGGCCTGGCATCCTCTGAGCAGTCAGAATTCCCGCGCCCTCCTTTCTCATTTATTTATTTATTTTTTATATGTTTTTGAGACGGAGTCTTGCTTTGTCACCCAGGCTGGAATGCAGTGGCTCGATCTCAGCTCACTGTACCCTCTACCTCATGGGTTCAAGCAATTCTCTGCTTCAGACTCCCGGGTAGCTGGGATTATAGGTGCCCCGTCACCATGCTCTACTAATTTTTGTATTTTTAGTAGAGATGGGGTTTCACCAGACCAGGCTGATTTTGAACTCCTGACCTCATGATCCACCTGCCTCTGCCTCCCAAAGTGCTGGGATTACAGGTGTGAGCCACCGCACCCAGCCTCTTTTATTTTCCTTCATTATTTTTTTTTTATTTTCTTAATCTTTATTTTTTATTTGTTTTTATTTTGCGGGGGGCACTTTCCAGTAAAAAGCAGAAAGTCTGCTAGACAAAAGAGCCGTAACACTCAAGTCCTCCTTTTCTGCAGCCTTAGCATCTCTTTTCTCTTCCTTCTCAATTTGGCCTCATTTTGCCCCAGATTCTTCCCCATCCCAGTCTTTCTTCTGCTTCAAATGACTGCTGACTCATCTTCGAGGAAGAGATGGTATTGCAGAATAAAAGATAGAGCCAGTGAGACTTTTTTCTTAATATAGAGACTATAGTCTTGGGCACCATCTGAAGAGCTTTGACTATCCTTCTCTAAAGGCCACTCTCAGAGCACACCAGGTTTTTATACAGGGCAATCCAAATAGAAAGATAGGCAAGGGCATTGTTCTAAAGAAGGAAAGAGAGAAAAAATAACCCTGTTCAGGAAGGAATGTAGGGGTTGATGGCAAGCTAGGAGAGGTAACACTTTAGGCCTGGCACAGACCTCAGAAAGGGGTTCTGTCTGTTGGTGGGGTTCGGTGGCTCACACCTATAATCCCAGTACTTTGGGAGGCTGAGGCAGGCGGATCACTTGAGGTCAGGAGTTGAAGACTAGCCTGGCCAACATCGTAAAACCCCATCTCTACTAGAAATACAAAATTTAGCCAGGTATGGTGGCGTGTGCCTGTCATCCCAGTTACTCAGGAGGCTGAGGCAAGAGAAACACTGGAACCCAGGAGGCAGAGGTTGTAGTGAGCCAAAACTGTACTGCCCTGCAGCCTGAGCGACAGAGGGAAACTCTGTTTAAAAAAAAAAATTAAAAACAAAGAAAAGAAAGGGTTTCTGCCTGCAAAGTCCTTGCACTGGATGAGGAGGGAGGTTAGGAAAAAATGGATGCCAGCCTGGTAGTGGCTGATCGAATGAAGGAGTGGAGTGAGTGAGTGAGTGAGTGGCTTTAACACTAACATTTGTGTAGTGATTAAGGCATACTCTGTGCTAAGCACTGTGCTAGGGTGGGGGGCACCTTTCAAGGAAAAGTAAACACAGCCCCTATGCAGTGGGGACCCACAGTTCACACAAAGACAAACAATCAGGATGTGAACTGTCTCAACAAGGTGCAGAACAACCGACTAATTCTTCCTGGAGGAGGTAAGAAAACTCCATGGATGAGGAGGGAGTTGATCAGGATCAACGAGGGTAAAAGCACAGATATGCACACACACATGCACACACACATGCACCCATGCACACACATCACACACATGTGCACACGTGCACACACATGCACATGTGTAGGCACACGTGCATCCACGCACACACAGTAAAGAGGAATGCAGAACCCACCAAGTCAAGGGTCAATGGAAGACCATTGTCCGCCCATACCAAAGCAGAGGCATATGATGGTGTCCGGGGTGCTCTCGTGAACTCAGGAACGCTCTGAGGGCTGGCACACAGGGCGTGAGGGGAGAAAGTGGGAGCAGACTGGCCTTCCTGTGATGCCGCTGACTGGCAAGGGTCACATGGGTGGGTCAAGACGATGGTGGAAAAACCGTGAATTCTGTTTTGTACAGGCTCTCCTCTCACTGCCAGTCTCCTCATCCTCCTCTCACAGTAGCCTAAACGACCGCACAACGCCCTGTCACTTATCTGTCCTCATGTTCCAAGAGCAAAATGGACAACTGAGCATGAAACAGGGTTACTTCCATATAAGCGTTTCAGATGCCAGCATTTTTTTGGTTTTCTTTTGTTTGACTTTGCTTTATTGAGATGGAGTCTTCTGCTGTTGCCCAGGCTGGAGTGCAGTGGTGCGATCTAAGCTCACTGCAACCTCCGCCTCCCAGGTTCAAGCTATTCTCATGCCTCAGCCTCCTGAGTAGCTGGGATTACAGGTGCGCGTCATCACGCCTGGCTAATTTTTGTATTTTTAGTAGAGATGGGGTTTCACCATGTTGGCCAGGCTGGTCTCAATCTCCTGACCTCAGGTGATCCACCCGCCTTGGCCTCCCAAAGTGCTGGGATTCCAGGCTTGAGCCTCTGCACCCAGCCAAATGCTGGCATTTTAATTTACAGTCATTCCTCACTTTGGAAAGCAACTCCCAGGTGGTCAGCATTCAGTATTGTTCTAAAATGTGGTACTCCTGGGAGGGTGTGGTGGCTCACCCCTGTAATCCCAGCACTTTGGGCGGCTGAGGTGGGTGGATCACGAGGTCAGGAGTTCAAGACCAACCTGGCCAACATGGTGAAACCCTGTCTCTACTAAAACTACAAAAATTAGCTGGATGTGGTGGCACGTGCCTGTAATCCCAGCTGCTCAGGAGGCTGAGGCAGGAGAATCTCTTGAACCCAGGAGGCAGAGGTTGCAGTGAGCCAAGATTGTGCCACTACACTCCCGCCTGGGTGACAGAGTGAGACTCTGTCTCAAAAAAAAAAAAGTGATACTCCTGATATCCAGTTTAAAATTATTAAGAAGGCCAGGTATGGTGGCTCATACCTGTAATTCCAGCACTTTGGAAGTCCAAGGTGGGTGGATCACCTGAGGTCAGGAGTTTGAGACCAGCCTTGCCAACATGGCAAAACCCCATCTCTACTAAAAGTACAAAAGTTAGCCTGGTGTGGTGGTTGGCACCTGTAATCCCAGCTACTCAGGAGGCTGAGAGAGGAGAATCACTTGAACCCTGAGGCAAAGGTTGCAGTGGTACAAAGATTGTACCACTGCACTCCAGCCTGGGCAACAAGAGCGAGACTCTGTCTCAAAAGAAATAAATAAATAAAAATAAAATAAAATCATAAGATACTCTGACAAAGGAACATGACATTTTAATATATGCAAGAATGTTGACACATGATAGGAAATAGTCAACAGGTGTTTATGAAATGAATGACTATGCAGACTGCAGGCCAGGCCCTGTGTGAAAGGCCGAAATGAGCAAAACAGAGTTCCTGCCCTCAAGTGCTTCAGAGTTTAGTGAGGAAGGCAGGTGTGTAAACAAATTGTTACAGTGAGATTGGCATCATAGAGGAGAAGAAGCTGGACATACAATAAGAGCTCTTTATTGCTAAAGTACAAAGGGCAAAGGAGCATGTGTGCCAAGCCAACACAGAGACCCGGTGCCAGGTCGGAGAGTCTGATCTTTATCTAGATGGTAATGCTGAGCCACTAAAGAGTTTTGAAGCCGAGGAGTGACATTATCAAGACGGCATTCTGGAAAGATCTCTTTGACAGCCGTGCAGACGATAGCTTAATTAAAGAAGATTTGAGAAACAGTAGCCAAAGGGACATTTCAAACATCCAGATCTGAAGTGTCCAACCTTTTGGCTTCCCTGGGCCACAGTGGAAGAAGAATTGTCTTGGGCCACACATAAAATACACTCACACTAGCGATAGTTGATAAGAAAAAAAAAATTGCAAAACAATCTCTCCTTTTTTTTTTTTTTTTTAAATTTATTTGAGATAGAGTCTCTCTCTGTCACCCAGGCTGGAGTGCAGTGGTGGTATCTTGACTCACTGCAACCTCCACCTCCCGGTTCAAGTGATTCTCATGCCTCAGCCTCCCAAGTAGCTGGGATTACAGGCACACACCACCACGTCTGGCTTATTTATAATGTTTGAAGAAAATTTAAAAATTGGGTTGGGCCACATTCAAAGCTGTCCTGAGCTGCATGTGGCCCCGAAGGCCGCAGGTTGGACAAGCTTTATCTAGATCTAACTTTATCATAGATGCTGACATTCTGAACCATAGGGGCACCAGGAGGGAACAGAAAGCAAAGCACAAATCTAGGAGCTATTTGCGAACTAGAGTCAACAGAGCTCAGGGACTGCTCTGATTCTGGAGGTGCCGGAGAGGGGCATGTAGAGATACTTCCTTGGTTCCTGGCTTGGGTAACAGAGTGGTTGGTGAAATATTACCAAGAGAAGAGATCAAGACGAAAAGCAGTTTGAGGTGGGGAGATGAAGGGCGGGAAGGAGAAGAATGAATTCTGATTCGGATGTGATGAATTTGAGAAGCTGCCAGTCCCGTCAATGGAAGGCCTGAGAAGCAGCAGGATATTCAAGCCTGCAAGAAACAAAAGTGGGGCCGGGGGGACTCACTTACTGCCTGACCTTCAGCCAGTGTCTCAGCCTCAGAGTCTTTTATTTATTTTTTTTAATCCTTCAGCTAAGACTACAGAAGAGGTGATTTATTGTATGGTTGTTACACTCGGCCACAAGTCAACACAGAAATAGTCCAGAATGTCACAGGTCCAGGGCAAAGGACCAACATGGGCAGTTTTGGTTATGAGCAAGGTGGGTCTCAGAGGTGATCGGCGATCAGATGGTGATGAAGTTCTAGATCCATTGAGACAAGCTCTAGG
>CAUYQU010086255.1:0-10581 GCA_963574635.1 Cheracebus regulus | reverse complement strand
CACTCCCCGCTCCTCCCCTTCCCTTACCCCGCACCTCCCCTCTCTTCCTCTCCTCTCCCCTTTCCTCCCTTCCCATCTCCTCCCCTCCTCTTCCCTCATCTACCCACTCCCCTCCCCTCTCCCTCTCTTCTGCCCTCCTCTTTCTCTTATTCGACCTCTTTTCCTTTATTTTTTCTTTACTTTCAAGGCTCCCTGTCACCCAGGCTGGAGTGAAATGGCACAATCATAGCTCACTGTTACCTTGAACTCCTGGGCTCAAGCAATCCTTCTGCCTTAAGCTCTTGAGTAGCTAGGACTACAGGTGCCTGTCACCATCCCTGGCTCATATTTAATTTTTTTTTTTTTTTTTTTGTGAGATGGAGTCTCACTATGCAGCCCAGGCTGGTCTTGAACCTCCTGGCCTCAAGTACTTCTCCTGTCTAGGCCTCCTAAAGTGCTTGGATTCCTGGCGTGAGCCACCATGCCTACCTGAGTATTTTGCTAATACTATTGTAATGTTAATGTTACCATTTTGGGTTAGACCCATCATCTTTCCAACTCCTAATCCTAGGGAATATGTATTAAATAGATATGGTCAACCTCATTAATTACCTCACAAACAAGAGGTTTCTCAAAATGTTCGAGATACTCTTATTTTTTTTTTTTAAATCTTTCATGTATGTTTAAGTGGTTCTTGAATGTATTTATTTATATTTTGGGTTGACTCTTTATAATTTTCCATTTTTTGTGTGAAATAAATATGCTCTGGTAATTATGATGTTTATGAGATACAGATCCTAGGGGTACGGAATTTATTTAACATTTCTCCTGTTTTTGGAAATTTACTTTGCAGTTTCTCAGAGCAATGAATTTCTGTGCATTGATCTTTGACCACATTTCTGAGTAATTCCTTAGGAAAGATTTGTTGTAATTGCAAATATCTTTTTTTTTTTTTTAAAGGCCTGAGATCTGTATTGCCAAGTTATTTTCAGAAAGATTTAACCAGGTTATACACCCATGAACATTAAGAGGAGTGCCTATATTATATTCTCATTATCCTTAAATATGATCATATTTTAAAAATTGCCAACATGTTGAACAACAAATGATAGGTAATTTAATTGCCATTTATTAGTGAAGTTAGATTTTTGAAAACACATTCACTGGCCATTTGTTCTTTGTATTACCAATTCAGGTTCTTTATCCATTTTAATACTGAGTATTAATCTTACTCATTTTAAGGAGTTTTTAAATAGATACTTACGACAGATTCTTTGTTATTGGTTTTGCTGACTGCTTATCACCAATGGTATTGGTACAATACAATATTTAAAAGAATGTGACAGAGAAATTTCAAATTAAGGAAACCTTAGTAGATATGAATACTCCTTTCCTGCTCACCTCCCACACTCATTCCTTATTTTCTTACCTCTTCACTGTTTATTCTGTGTATGATTATTAGGTCAGTTTTTAAAAACCTCTGCTCCGGCCAGGCATGGTGACTCATTCCTGTAATTCCAGCACTTTGGGAGGCAGAGGTGGATGGATCATGAGATGGAGAGATCGGGACCATCCTGGCCAACATGATGAAACCCCATCTCTACTAAAAATACAAAAATTAGCTGGGCTTGGTGGCAGGTACCTATAGTCCCAGCTTCTCGGGAGGCTGAGGCAGGAGAATCACTTGAACCTGGGAGGCTGAGATTGCAGCGCGCAGAGATTGTGCCACTGCACTCCAACCTGGCGACAGAGCAAGACTCTGTCTCAAAAAAAAAAAAACCCCAAAAATTTGTGCTTATGTTTGAAATACGGTATTTCACAGTTCCCCCATACAATTTTCTCCACCTTCACATATATGTTTTTAGTGCTTTGAGCCCTAAAAACATGATGATTACTATTACTAATGCTTCATCTTTTGTAGACACTCAAATACTTTAGTCAAAATAAACCTTCTCAGATACTTGATGTTATAGCTTAATTGGTTTTACTCCATGTTTCAATGACAGGAGGAAACCATTACACTGAAGCTGTGTTTATATTCCACTGATGTCTTTTTCTTTAAGAACTTTGAGTGCTGTATGCCCTATTTGCTAGTAGTTCATCTTTATTTCTTTGTTATAATTGTTTCATTTTATCAGTTGAATAAATTTTATGTTATTTGAATCTTATCTAAAATTCGAAAAACTTTTGTTATTTAAGTCTTATTTAAAATTTGTCTGAAAACTTTTTTTTAAACATATGTTTCATTTGGTTTTCCATATTTGACAAACATTTATTATTTACATACTTTCATATTTGTGATATTGGTCTTTGACAAAAATTTTTATTATTTACGTACTTTCATATTTGTGATATTGGTCTTTTCCCCAGTTAACATAAGATTTTTAGGATGTATATTCTTTATCATTAATAAAACTGGAAAGAATGATTAGAGTTTTATTAAAATGACATAAAATTTTTATTATTCTTGGTTTTCAGAGATCTTTCTGTTTTGTGGGGGTAGTACTGTTATACTCTGAATATTATAGAATAAGTATTTGGTTATATAACTAACTTTGTTTCTGGAATAGTAATCTGGAAATCTAATGTGATTATATCTTCTCACTATTAATTCTATTTGTACATCATTTGGTTTAATATAGTTTCTATCTCACATGTATTGATCATCGTAGCAAAATATATTTAATTCCTAAGATCTTAGAGTAAGTATTGTTTTGACTTAAGAATTAAAATGTTTGGAACATTTCATGTTATGCCATTTGAAGACTTAAAAAAATTTCTTTACATAAAAGGTACTCTTTAAAACATGTGTTTGTTGGTGTTTTTGTCTTTTTTCAAAATGCAGATTCATACTTTAGTAGAAAGCTTGAAACTTTCTATCACAGATCAACAGCTGCCTATGTTTATTCGTATAATGCAACTTGGAATTGCTCTTTACTATGGAGAAATAGGCAATTTTAAAGAAGGAGAAATAGAGGACCCTATTTGTCACAATAAAGATATGCTAGGAAACATTACAGGTGAGTAACGTTAAAATTATATTAAATTAAAACTTTATTTTACCATTGGGAAAATTTACAAAATGTGTTGATTGAGTTTTACAGTATTCTAATGAGATGAGCTGATTGTATTTTGGTTGTTTTACACTACTTTAATTTTTTTCTTTTTTTTTTTGAGATGGAGTCTAGCTCTGTTGCCCATGCTGGAGTGCAGTGGTGTAATCATGGCTCACTGCAACCTCTGCCTCTCAGGTTCAGGCGATTTTCCTGCCTCAGCCTGCTGAGTAGCTGGGATTACAGACATTCACCAGCACACCTGGCTAATTTTTGTATTTTTTTAGTACAGATGGGGTTTCACCATGTTGGCCAGGCTCATCTCTAACTCCTGATCTCAGGTGATCTGCCTGCCTTGGCCTCCCAAAGTGCTGGGATTACAGGCATGAGCCACTGTGCCTGTCCTACACTACTTTAATTTTATCTACGTGCTGAATAACATTATGATTTTTTCCTATATACTTAAAATAACTTTTATATTTCTAGTAGAAATAAGTGTTCAGAATGTACTATTTATTTATGGATGAGACAGGGTTTTGCTCTGTCACCTAGGCTAGAGTGCAGTGGCACAAGCATGGGTAATTGCAGCCTTGACCTCCAAGTCTCAGGTGATCCTTCTACCTTAGCCTTCCAAGTAGGACCACTGGAACGTACCACCATGCCTGGCTAATTTTTGCATTTTTTGCAGAGACAGAGTTTTGCTGTGTTGCCCAGGCTGGTCTCAAACTCCAAGTTATAAACGATCTGCCCGCCTCACTGTCACAAAGTGCTGGGATTACAGGCGTGAGCTACTATGCCTGGCCTAGGATATAAGTTTTATAAAAGTTGAAGTAGTATAACCTCAAGATTTCCTAGTAAATAATAGTATTAGTAATTTTTCTGCAAAGGTTCACTTAACTAAGATTGAGTTATTTTAGTGCTGTTAATTATTGAAATGTAAACTTCGTTGAAGGATATGTAATATGGGAAAATATGGAGATCATTTTGATGTGTTTCTTTCCCTTAGAATTTTAAGTTAAAATGGGTTAGATGTGTCAATAGTTAAGTATGATGTATGGTAGAGTGGCAGAAAGTTTGATAAATAGTATAATGAATGATCTGATGTAGAAAGATGAAAGGAATGATTGATTTTGACTTGGTATTGGGCCTGAGACTCAGAAAGTTTTAAGATGATTAATTTCCATAGATAAAGCCCTAAGAGAAGGGCATTTCAAACTTAGGGGCAAATAACTCAATTAAAAATGGGCAAAGAGGCATTTCTCCAAAGAAGATAAACAAATAGCAAATAAGCAAATCAAAACCTCAATGAGATACCACTACACAGGCGCTAGATGACTATAATAAAAAAGATACAAAATAAGAGGTATTGGTGAAGATGTGGAGAAACTGGAACTCATGTAAGTTGCTATTGGGAGTGTAAAATGGTTTAGTTGCTTTGGAAAACAATATGGCAGTTCTTCAAAAAGTTGAACATACAGTTACCATATTGTCCCAGCAATTCCATTCCTACTTATATATCAAGAGAATTGATAACGTATGTCCATGTAAGAACTTATATTTGAATGTTCATGGTAATATATTCATAGTAGCCCCAAACTGGACACATTTGAAATGTTTATCAGCTGATGAACGGATTATCAAATTATGGTATACATTGGAATATTACTTAGCTATACAGAAAAATGAAATACTGATATAGGCTATAGCATGGATGAACCTTGAAAGCATTATCTTAAGTGAAAGCAGCCAGTGAAAAAATAATACATATACGATTCCATTAGAAATGTTTAGAATAGGCAGTTTTGTAGAGGCAGGAAGTAGATTAGTAACCAGGAGTTGAGGGGAGGAGATCATAACTGCAAACAAGTAGATTTCTTTTTGGAATGATGAAAATGTTCTAAAATTTAAAAAACTGCTGAATTGTACACCTTTAAAGGTTGAATTTTATGCTATTTAGACATTATCTCATTAAAAAATCTTACAACCTTACAGCATAGAGAACAACATTAATCAGAGTATATAGCTATAAAACATACCTTTATTTCACACCAGAGGGTGAATTTTGGTTAGACAATGAACATCTGAGACAGAAACAGTGTTTTTTACTTGAAACAAACATAGCACATAGAAGATACTTGATTCATTTTTTTCCAACATGACAAATTTCAAATATATAGAAAAGCTGAAAGTGTTATTATTAGGTGAACACTCACATACTTATCATCTAGAGTCGACTATTAATATTCTGTTACATTTGCTTCATCACGTATCTGTTCATCTAACATCCCTTTCTTTATCAATGCAACCAATGTTTTTGATGCCTTTCAAGGTAAGTTACAAACCTTGGTACTCTTCACCCCTAAGCCTCAGCTGCATATTGTTATCTAGAGTTTCTACTAAGTGAGTCTTTTTATATTTTTGGAGGCTAAATCTCCAAAGTAAAATTCAGTGAATTTAAGAAATACGTATACCTGTGTGATGTGAAACACTCATCAAGATATAGGTCATTAACATCTCAGATAGTTTCTTACGCACCTTTCTAGTCATCTCCCTCCACCTGCTTGCCTCCCTTGGAGATTTTGAATTTTTTAAAAATCATAGATTTACTTTTGCCAGTTCTAGGATTTCATGCAAATAGAATCACTCAATATGTATAAAAGATTTCTTTCATTAAGCATAGTATGTTTGGGATTTATCTATGTTGTTGCATATAGCAGTCATTATTTGCTTTTCATTGCTAGGTACATTGTATGACTACACCATGTGAATGTACTATAGTTTATTTTACCATTCGTTGATGGACACTTGGGCTGTTTTTAGTTTTTGGTTATTATAAATAAAGCTTTCATAGATATTTTTGTACAAATGTCATGTAGACATGTGCTATTCTTTCTCTTAGGTAAATACTTAAGAGTGGAATTATGTGTTTAGTTTTCAAAGAAACTTCCAGAACCTTTTATAAAGTGGTTGTACCATTTTATATTCCTAACAACAATGTGTGAGAGTTGCAGTTGGCCTACATCCTTGCCAACATTCAATGGTGTATTTTTTGACATTTTTACCATTGGGATGAGTGTGTTTTGGTATCTCATGGTTTTAGTTTGCATTTTTGATGGCTAATTATTTTAAATTTTTTAATGTGGTTGTAGGCCTTTATCTGCCTTTGTGAAGTATGTATTAAATACCTGTTCATTTAAAGCTTTTTTGATGTCTTTTAAAATTTTATTTTACTTTATGTATTTATTATTTATTTGTTGACATAGTTTTACTCTGTTGCCCAAGCTGGAGTATGATAGCATGATTATAGTTCACTGCAGCCTTCAACTCCTGGGCTCAAGGAATCCTCCAGGCTCAGCCTCCTGAGTGCTTGGGACTACAGGTGCATGCCACTGAGCATGGCTGATAATTTTTTTTTTTTTTGAGATGGGGGTCTTGCTTTGTCACATAGGCTATTCTTGAACTTCTGGTGGCTTCATGTGATTCTCCCAGCTTGGCCTCCCAAAGTGCTGGGATTACAGGCATGAGCCACTGTGCCCAACAGGGCTTGTAACTTACATAGAACTTATTCTGAACTAGGATGACCAAAGTCTCTTGGGACTATTATTTTAGTTACTCTAGTTAATTCTTATTAAGTCTTTTCCTTCTCAGGTGAAAGAAGGTAAAAGTTCATAACCTATAAATGTAGGATGTTCCAAGAGTCTCCTGTCATAAAAGTTTAAAAAGTTATAAAGATTTTCTAATACGAAGGGTGTTAAAGATTTAAAGGAGTATGTGTATTTATAGATTTATCAATGGAAAGTAGATATGAGTGAATCTACTGGAGACTACTTATCCCATGGCAGGTTTTTATTTTTTTGACAGGGTCCAGGGTCTTGCTCTGTCACCCAGGCTGCAGTGCAGTGATATATATGATCATGGCTCACTGCAACCCCTGCCTCCCAGGTTCAAGTGATTCTCCCACCTCAGCCTCCCAGGTTGCTGGGACCATAGGTGCACACCCCTGCACCTGGGCAATTTTTTGTATTTTTAGTAGGGACAGGGTTTCACCATTTTGCCTAGGCTCGTCTCAAACTCCTGAGCTCAGGCGATCTGCCCACCTTAGCCACCCAAAGTGCTGGGATTACAGGTGCGAGTCACCACTCTTGGCCCCTGTGAATTTTTTAAAAAGTAATTTTTTTTCTTTCTAAATTTCACAATGATAGGCCTTTTTGGTTTAGAGTGCTAGAATAATATTAAGGGACTTTGATGGAGTTTGTCTTTACAAAGGTGGAATAAATTAGTGGTTGGAATCTAAATTTTTGGTCTGTCAATTGTTAACCAAATAAAATTTCTTGCTATAATTTTTTCATCAGTAGAACAGGAAAGGTACAACATATCTTACTTGCTAGTAAGAAAGAGGCCCCAACATTATTATTTTTCTTAACTACATATAAAAGTCATTTTATTGTAACATTTGCTTTCATCTTTGGGATAATTCTTAGTTGGACGGGGGTGCATTTTGCCCAGAAGCACTTGCCATTTTTTTTTCCCTCCAGGGATGCATCAGAAAGGGGAGGATGTTTCTTGGATCTTTGTGGTACTATGTTTTTGATAAAAGTCAATTTTTCAATATATTAGCTTTATTTTTGAGAGGTAGGTTTTTTGTTGTTGGTTTAAAACATTCATGAGTGATGTTAAATAATTAATTTATTCTTTGAATTTATCAAATACAGTTAAAAGCTATGTGCAGTTGATAAACTACTCTCCACATCTCAATAACCATAACCTACTAAAGGAGATTGATACAGTACAACATACAGAAACTTGAGAGTCATAATGCTAAATGATTCGTTTTAAATAATGATTATCATTGTGTCATTTGTTTATACCTTATATTATTAGAATGATATGGGAGGAAAAATTTAAAGGATGTCTGTTTCTAATCCTTTTGATTTATTTAAAATGACTTTATTTTAATTGATAGGTTCTGAAGATGAAACAAGAGTAGATATACAATATCCTGCTCAGTATAAAGTTCAAGAGCTATATTCACAGCAAGATGAGGAGCAGCCACAAGGATGGGTATCGTGGGCCTGGTCCTTTGTGCCTGCAATTGTGAGTTATGACGATGGTGAGGAAGACTTTGTTGGGAACGATCCTGCATCCACCACACATCAACAAAAAGCACAGACTTTGAAGGATCCTATTGTTTCTATAGGATTTTATTGCACAAAGGCAATGGTGACTTTCAAAGTAGGTCTTTACTCTTACTGTTTATACCTCTAGCAACTTTAATGCTTAAATTTTGATTTTTAGTACAATTCTAGCTTCATTCAAGTTTGTTTTGCATTCAGTAGATGTGAGATAGAGTTCTAACAGTTCTTACTTCATAAAATTACATGGCTCTTCCACTTGAAATCTTTGAATTTTGATTCCTTCCTATCTTCTTAGGGCCTTCTCCACATTTCTTTTTTATTAGCTTCATGGATAGTGTTTTGCCCTGTGAATCATTCAGTTGGTATACAAACATGCTTTAATATTGTCATTAAAAAAGAAAGGAACAGCAACAATTTCCTCCTGAATTCTTTTACTCATCAGGTACGGTTTCATTTCTGTGCTCTCCTTCTTAACAATCATAACAATCTCGCTCTCTTTTTTTCTTTTTTTGAGACAGGTTTAGGCTCTGTTTCCTAGGCTGGAGTTCAGTGGTGCGATCACAGCTCAGTGCAGCCTCTGCCTCCCAGGCTTAAGTCATCCTCCCACCTCAGCCTCTGAGCAATTAGGACTACAGGCACTTGCCACTGCACCTCGCTAATTTTTTTTTCTTTTAAATTTTTTGTAGAAATGGGGTTTTGCCATGTTGCCCACTCTGGTTTCGCTTCTAGGCTCAAGGGATTTGCCTGCCTCGGCCTCCCAACATGCTAGGATTACAGGTGTTAGCCACCATGTCCAGCCTCATAACAATTTTTTTTTAAAAGGATTGTTTACATATAATTATTTCTTTCCTCATCTCTTTTACTTTTCAGGGTAGTCAAATTTGTTAACTAGGTCCTCTTCTAACTATTTTTCCAGCAATATTTAACATAATTTGACCACTTCTCCATTAAAATAATGCATGTAAAATATATATTCTCTTCTATACAAAAAAATATACAAATATATGTATGTCCTGGTTAAAGAATAATGAAGTAAATACGCTTTTACTTGAAGAAATACAAAATTATGCCAGGCACAGTGGCTCACACCTGTAATCCCAGTACCCCTGCACTCCAGCCAAAAGAATATAAAATTGCTAGTAGCTTTGACCCCTCTATGTGTTCTTCTTTGATCATATTTTACTTCCCTTCCTCTCACCTATAACCTAAACTTAATTTTGAGTTATTTGTTTGGACTTTTATAATATTATTACCATACATGTAATATTCCTGAATAATATCTTAATTCATTCAACAAATATTTTTAATGCCAGCCGTGTTTAGGCATTGTTTTGTCTCCAGAGATACCAGAGTGAACAGATATAAATTCCTGCTTTTTCAAACTTAAATGGATATTTTAAACAAATAAGGTATATAGTATGTTCACTGAAGATAAAGGTTATGTAGAAAAATCAAGTGGGAGCTGGTGGCTCATGCCTGTAATCTCAGCACTTTGAGGACCAAGGCAGGCGGATCACCTGAGGTCGGGAGGTGGAGACCAGCCTGACCAACATGGAGAAACCCTGTATCTACTAAAACCCAAACAAACAAACAAACAATTTGCCAGGTGTGGTGGCGCATGCATGTAATCCCAGCTACTCAGGAGGCTGAGGCAGGAGAATCCCTTAAACCCAGGAAGCAGAGATTGTGGTGAGCCGGGATCTCACCATTGTACTCCAGCCTGGGCAACAAGAGTGAAACTCTGCCTCAGAAAAAGAAAAAAAAAAAAGAAAAGAAAAGAAAAGGAAAAAGAAAAATCAAGTGGAAAGGGGAATAGCAAGTGCTTTCACTAGAGGGCAAATTATGCAGTTTAAAATTGAATGATTTGGGAAGGTCTTATTATGAAGGGAATATTAAAGCAAAGACCTGCGAGAGGAAGCCTTATTGATATGTGAGAATGAACATTCCAGTAATAATAAATGTAAAGGCATCAGAGTTTGAGGAACAGCAAGGAAGCCAGTGGGGCAATAGCGCCATGAGATGTTGTGAATGTGGTATTAAAGATAAGAGGGGTGATGAGGTTTGGAGTAGTTCATATGTTGTAAACTGTGTATATTGTTTTTGGGAACTTGTCTTGTATTCTGATTGAGATAAGCAATATTTGGCCAGCTCTAAGCAGAAGAATTATATGATGATCTGGGTTATATATATATATATATTTTTTTTTCTTTTTTTTTTTTTTTAATCTTTTTTTGAGGAGAGGAGGGCAGGGCAGAAAGCAGGACTAGGGAAGGGCAATGTGGAGAAGGGAGGGGTTGGGTGAGGGGAATGGGTGGGGGAAGGTTGAGAAGGAAAGGTGGACGGGAGAGGAAGGGGAGAATGGGAAAGGGGAGAGAGCAGAATTGGGATAGGGAGACATTGGGCTGCAGCTCATA
>CAUYQU010086252.1:0-16821 GCA_963574635.1 Cheracebus regulus | reverse complement strand
CTGCCTTTTTTCAGAGATGCCCTGCCCAGCAAGGAGGTAGTCTAGTCACAGTCTGCCAGCAGAGGCATTGCTGAGCTGCCGTGGGCTCTGCCCAGCTGCTGTGTGAACTTCCTTGCAGTTTTGTTTATAGGGGTATAGTTAGAACTGCCTCAGTAATGATGGACTGCCTCAGTGATGGCGGACTGCCTCAGTGATGGCGGAATGCCTAGGTAATGGTGGATGCCCTTCCCCTCACTGAGCTGGACTGACCTGGGTCCAGCTGCGCTTGCTCTGAAACTCTCAATCCAGAGCGTTTCAGATTGCTGGTCTTTGTTGGGGTGGGACCGGCTGAGCCAGATCACCTGGCTCCCTGTTTCAGCTCCCTTGTTTTTTCATTTGAATGGGTGGCTCTGTCTCCCAGGCATTCCAGGTGCCAGTTGAAAAGGCTGTCCAGATTTGTGTGAGTTTTGTGCAGAGACCTGCGGCACCGACTAAAACAGCTGTGCTGGAAACTTGTTGTGCTTTTCAACCTGGGAATCTCCTGGTCTGTGGGCGGTAAAAACCCGTTTGGAAATGCCTTTGCATTGTTTCCTCTGGGAACCCCACTCCAGAGCGGTTCCTATTTGGCCATTTTGGATTGACTTCCCAGTATCACCATTATTCTTATCAGAAAAGTATGTATTGAGAAGCTGTAAAACTCGCAGATAGATTCAAGTTTTCCAACATTCTAATTTTCTCTTGAATGTTTCAGTTTTATCATTGGTAACAAATACTGTCATTTATTTCCTTTTGAGTGACAGTCTCACTATTCATTTTTGAGAAATCCTGTCTAATCCTCAAGTCTGGATAACCATTGCTTATCTTTCAGCTGTTCTTTCACGTTAAAATGTGTTCTTTGAAAAAAAGTAGCTAGTATAGCTCACAACTGAAAGAGCATAAAAGAAATTGAGATGTTGTGAGACACAAGTACAGCATGGTTTATGTGTATTTCCTGTCACAGAATATTGAAAGGATATATATGCAAATATGGACACTAGAATTTTTACTGCTCTAAAAGGGACTTCTGTGAATAAAAGGCTCAAATCTCTGTCCTCCTTGAAGAATATAATGACTGCCAGCATAATGTGAGTCTACTATCTTGATTCCTGTAATGGGGCAGCAGTTTTATACACTGTTGTGTTTGCACCATCAGTTTAACTGTAAACATAGTGGAAAGACAAATAATATCTTAGTATTATTATACAAATAGCTTTGATGTTATGAATACCCTGAAAGGATCTCTGCAAATCCTAGGGTCTGGAAACCACATTTTTTAGGATCTTATGTTATATTTATGGGATTTTGGGTGTTTTGTCCTGACAAGTTGATAGAAGTCAGGCTGTCTGCTGCTGCTTCTTATGAACACTTCCCACCTGTTGATCAGTTATTAAGAATCCTCAGTTAACTAAAGCTACTTAGAAAGTAGATACAGTTTTCTGGAGCTTGTTGGAGCATGAGAGGGTAAAGGTGTTGATTTCTACCCTATTGTCTACATATCTAAGGACTCTGTGATCAGGAGACTTTCTCATCTGGTGAGGTTATGCCCACCCCAGAAACTTTAAGGATTTGTACCTTTTATTTCTTTTGAATGTTTTAAGTTCTTCGTCTTTATCTTCAATGTTCTTTACCTTTGTTTCTTTTCCTTTCCTTTCCTTCCTTTCTTTTCTCTCTTCTTCCTTCTTTTCTTCCTTTCTTCCTTCCTTCCCTCCTTCCTTCCTTCCTCTTTCCTTTTTTCTTTCTCTTTCTTTCCTTCTTTCTTTTCTTTTCTTTCTTTCTTTCGTTTTCTTTCTTTCTCTCTCTCTTTCTTTCTTTCTTTCTTTCTTTTTTTCTCTCTTTTCTCTTTTCTCAGGGTCTCACTGTTTCCTGGGCTAGAGTGCAGTGGCATCTGGGCTCCAGCAATCTTTCCACCTCAGCCTCTTGAAGTGTTGGGATTACAGACATAAGCCACCACACCCAGCCTACTGTTTTCTTTCATAAAACTGCTCCTGTGTGACTTTTAGTTCTGAGTTCTGTTTAATTTCATATTTAAGCCTGCTATGCAGTCCTTTTATCCCTGATTTTGTCTATGTTTTAGCCTTTTATGTAACTAAATTGTTTTTATTTCAAATTTATTTTTATCTTTATATTTGGGCTCTATTTCTACAACCCCTGCAGGCATACAAAAATAAGAAGAGGAAAAAATATTAAGTAAAAGGAAATTTATTTAAAAGAAATTAATGGAAGGTAGAGGGTAAAAGAAAACTATCCCAAACCCTAAGCAGGAATTACTTGAGGCTGTTTTTGTGTAGCCGTTTTGTAGTTGGCCTATTAATTCCCCATGATATTAACCTGTTTTCCTGCTGCTAATAAAGATATACCCAAGACTGGGTAATTTATAAAGAAAAAGAGGTTTAATGGACTCACAGTGCCACATGGCTGGGGAGGCTTCATAATCATGGCAGAAGGTGAGGAGGAGCAAAGTCATATCTTACATTGTGGCAGGCAAGACCATGTGCAGGGGAACTCCCCTTTACATAAAACCATCAGATCTCTTGAGACTTACTGTCATGAGAACTGCTTGGGAAATACCCGTCCCCATGATTTCATTACCTTCCACTGGTTCTCTCCCATGACACATGGGGATTATTACAATTCAAGATGAGATTTAGGTGGGGACACAGAGTCAAACCATATCACCCACATAGACTTTCTTCTCTTGACACTGGTTTTCAGGATGTCATTTTGTGTGTGGATGTAAGTTGAATCATATAGTTCGCAGTGTTTTGTGTTTGGCCTCTTTAGTGTGTAACATTATAATCGAAACATCTATATTGATGCAGGCAACAGTACTCTGTTAATTCTTATTGCCATATTAACATACCATAGTTTATTTATCTATGCTAGTATTGATGATCAGTGGGGTTGTTGACAATATTTGGTTGTATCATATGTAGCTATTAGAAGATATTACATATGTACATTTAAAACATCTTTACTGGATTGTTTTCCGTTGTATGGATGTTCATAGTCAAAAATCCCAGTTATTAGGTGTTTAATAAATTATTTTTTTGCTATTAAACAATTTTGAAATAAAAATAGGAGTGACCCAAAGTGTATACATATTTAGATGAATTAAGTTATGGAACTAAGGGAGAATAAGATGGACTGGGAAGTTTGTAAGTTCTAGGTTCTATGCCAGACTTTTACAGCACCTAAGAGAGTTTTTTGGAAGTTTCTCTTCATTCTCTATTGATTAGGTGCTCATAATTTGTATCTGAGGCCTTGTTTGTATATTTTGAAGTTGGGTTTATTTTAGTGTGTTTTGTGCTATTAAAATAGAATGCTTGAAACTTGGTAATTTGTCAGGAACAGAAATTTATTGTCTCATAGTTCTGGAGGCTGAGAAGTTCAAGATGAAGAAACTGGTGTCTGGTAAGGGCCTTCTTGTTGTCATCCCATGGCAAAAGGGCAATGGAGGAGGGCACACATATCCTTTTATAATGAACCCACTCAGATGATAGTGACATTAATCCACTCAGGAGCGGTCACTCTCATTACCCAAACACCTCCCATTAGGTTCTGCTTCCCAAGCCTACCATATTTGATAGTGATCATGAACTTTGAGGAACACATTCAAATTGTAGCAGGGTTTACAATCCCTAGAATCTAACTTGAGAAGATTACATGAGACTTTTGAAGTCGTTTGACTTCTCTGTGATTTCTCCACCTGTGAAATGGTGTTAAAGTAGTAACATTCATAATGTTAGGAGTATGAGACATGTGGTTAGTGCTAAATAAATGTTATTCACTGCTGTTTGTTCAAATCAGATAAGAGAACAAGAGAAATTTTCTGTTAGTGCAATGATATAAGAAAGTTAATATTGAAAGAATTGACTAGTATCTCATCAAATTTCAATTTTCTTAACAATATTTTGAAAACATCTCTAATAATATATTTCAGTGCTTTTCAAGATAAGATAGAAAGACAGACTAATTTTGAGATTTGTTTGATTCAAAATCCTTTTTATAAAATCTTATTTGATAAGATACAGTTGTGTCCTGTCTCCTTCCCCTTTTCCCCCTTTATAAAAGAAAATATTGTTAATCATAGGGGATGTTTTCTAAATGGTTTCTGGTTAAGTTTGCTCAAGAGATTATCTAGATAATCTCTAGAGACCTAGTAACCTGAGGCTTTGTTTCCAAATGGAAATATTAGGAAAGCAAGTGATTTCTTGGACTTATAACGAGTGTGACTTGTACTTTTTATCTCTAAATGAACTGCTGATTTGTCACATTGATATCATAAACCTTCCTTCACACTCCAGATTTCGGAGATTGAGACATATGCTCTTAGTTTTTCTTCGTATGTTCTTGGTTGTACTTTTTGAGTTTCCTTTGCTGGTTCTTTCTCTTTTTTCTGACATTTTAAAATACTTGTATACCCCAGGGGTTAATCTTTGAACCTGTTCTCTGTTTCAGTTAATCCTTTGGTGATTTTCTCCATTGCTTCCTTCTAAGTATCGCCCATACGCCCATATCCCAGTGTTGAATCTTTGTACAGACCTCTCTGGAACTTCACAATCCTATGTCCAACTGTTAACAGAACTTTCTACCAAAAAATCAAAGACATCTCAAATTTAACATTTCTAAAGCAACCGACCTTTAATCTGTCATACAGTAGATTTTTTCCTATAGTGGATAGTAACTGGAAGGATAGAGTTGCTCAGGCTAAAAACCTTGGAGTCATCCTTGAATCTTAATTTTTGATATTTTATGTCAAATATGGCAGGAAATTCCCTTGTGCTTGATTTTCACAATTTGTCTAGAATCTGACCATTTCTCACTACCTTTTTTTTTCTTGCTATAATCCTGTTTAAGCTACCATTGTCTCTTGAGGTTATTGCAGAAGCCTGTCTTTTCTACCCTTGTTTTATTCACAATATAGCAGTCAGAGTGATTCTTTAAAAACATGACACTTCTGTTCCTTATCTGCTCAAAACCCTGAAGTAACTTCCCATTTAATTTACAGAAAAAGATGAAGTCATTACTGGAGCCTGCAGGGCCTTATGTGATCTGACATTCTTCCCCACCCCACAAACTTCTTTGTCCTCATCTACTATTTTGCTGTGCTAGGTAAACTCTCATGATAGCCCACAATGCTGTCCACCTCTTATTTTCACTCCCTTATGTAATCCCTTCCTCTTTAAAGTGTGTGCTGGACCTAGAAATTTGCATCTGCCAACAAGAATGTGGCAAAAATGATGCTGAAGGGATATCACTTCCGAGATGAGGTAGAAAACAGTGACTTTGTCTTTCTTGTATTCCTTCCTTGGTTCTTTTTCTTTTGCTTGCTTATATTAAGTAAGCTGTCATTTTTTGTACTGCCTTATGGAGAGGCCCACATAGCTAGGAACTGATAGCAGCCTCCAACCAACAGCTAGTGAGGAACTGAATCCTGCCAAAAAGTATGTGAGTGAACCTGGAAGCAGGTTCTTCCCCAGTCAAGCCTAGGGATAACTGCTGTATTGGCTAACATTTTGATTGCAGCCTTGGGAGAAATTCTTAGCTTGGTGATCCAGTTAAACTGTGCTCATATTCTTGACTCAGAATCTGTGATAATAAATGTTTTTTTAAAACCACTAAGTTTTGAGTAGTAGCCTATTACATGGTAGTAGATAAATAGTACATCTCTCCATCACTGTTATATTAATGTTATTTTTAATGTTCCTTGATCCTTTCAGTTTCACTTCTACCTTAGAGTCTTTGCTTTATGTTCCTTTTGGCTAGAATGGTTTTCTTCTGGTTATTTGCTTGACTAATTTAACTCCTTTAGCCTTCAAATCATTGCTTACATGTTACCTGTGAATGAGATCTACTTACAATCTCTGGCTCATTTTATCTTATTTTTTTCTTTACAGCCTTTAATCACATTCTAATGCATTATATAATTTTGTTATATTTATTGTTTGTATCCCCCTGCTAGAATTTATACTGTGTTAGGGCAAGAATCTTTATCTCTCTTGGTCCTTGATGTATTTTAAGCACATAGAACAGATATTGGTGCATAGTAAGTGCTCGAATATTTGTAAAATTAATGAGTTTTCTATTTCTATGTAACTTAGGGCAACTCATTTGAATTTCTTACTTTGTTAATGAGGGAAGTCAGGCTTAAAAACAGGAATTTAAATAAATAATTTTTTTGAGCTGGGATAAAAATTTTTTTAAAAACCTAAAAAAATAGTTAAAAATGAGTAGAGACATCAACAGTTGCACACTGTGTGGAAGACATGTTTTACAGACTTAGCCCTGCCAAATAAGTGAACAAAGAAATAAAAGAGGCAATCTTCAGGGGCAAAAAGCACAATACACAGTTGCTATAACATATTGTCTAACATGTCCAGTTTCAATAAAATTGTAAAATATGCAAAGAAATAGGAAAATGTGAACAATACTAAGGAAAACAGCAGATAGTAGAAACAGTATTTCTAGATGTTAGATTTAGCAAAGACTTCAAAGCAACTATTGTAAATCAGTTGAAAGTAGCAAAGTAAGCTAAGAATGAAAAGAAAGTGTGACAAATAGAAATGTTAAAAAATGAGATCAAAATGATTTTAAAAACAACAAAATGAAAATTCTGAGATTGAAGAATATAGAAACTGATGTGAAAAATTTACTAGAGGGTCTTACCATAGTTTTGACATGATAGAAGGCAGAATCAGTGAATTTCAAAGTAGATGATCTAATCTCAAGATCAGAGAGGAAAGAAGATTAAAGAGAAATCAACAGAGCCACAGAGATGTGTGGGTCAGCATCAAGTTTACTGATGTATGTGTGATGGGAATCTCAGAATGAAATGATAAAGAAGGGGACAGGAAAAGAAATTTGAAGAAATTATGACCAAAAACAAATCTCCCTATCTAAGAAGCCCAGTGAAGCCCAAGTAGGAGAAACAGAGATACAGACCTAGACAAATCATTGTCAAGTTATTCAAAGCCAAAGACAAAGAGAAAATTTTAAAAACAGCCAAAATATTACACGATACCATCTTTATGATTAATGACTAACTTCTGATGTGAAATAGTAGACAACAGAGGGCACTAAAATGAAAAGAAAAAAAAAATTTCTGTATCTTCTAAAATCCTCTAAAAATGAAGGTGGAATAGGACATTCCAAGATAAAACCTGAGAATCTAATTCACTGCAAGAAGACCTATCTTACAAGAATGTGAAAGGAAGTCTTGAAAGAGGAAAGGAAATGACACTAGGCAGTAAATGAAATTCATAGAAATCAGAAATTATTTTAATATAAATGGTTAATGTTTAATATAAAGACACTATTCTTTTCTCCTTTCTTTACCTTTGTAAAAGATTTAAGATTGTATAAAGCAATAATTATAATACTGTAAATGATGGGTTTAGGGTTTATAATATATAGATATAAAATATATCTGTGAGAATGGCACAGAGAAAAAAGAGAAGGAATTAGAGCTATTTTGGAGCAAGTTTTTAAAAAAGATATATTTTGCCTGTATTGTGTGAATATTAATTGAAGGTAACTTGTGATAAATTAAGGTATGTAGTATAATCCCTATAACAACCACTAAGACAATGACTCAAAAATATACTTATTTTACATATCTATGAACAAATCTCTATAAAATAAGACAGGAATTCGTAATCTAGAAAATAACTTTTAATACAAAATAAGGTGGTAAAGGAGAAGCTTGGAACAACAAAAAAGACATAATAAAATTAACAATGGCAAATGTAATTACAGCCATATCAACAATTGTTATATGTAAATGGTCTAAATACCCCCAATCAAATGAGATTGTCATAGTATATCAACAAATGAAGATTCATCAATGTGTTGTCTATAAGAGAAACACCTTAGATTCAGGGACACAAATAGTAAAAGACTAAAGAAAAGGTTAGAAAAAGATGTCATGTAATTAGTAAATCTTTAACAGCTGAAATAACTATATTAATATCAAAATTGACTTTAAGACAAACAGGAACATTTTATAATCATGCAATGGTTAATTAAAATGACAGAAAAATTATAATTGTATATGCACCTATTAACAGAGCTTTAAAATACACAAATTCAAAATGGACAGAATTGATAGGAGAAATAGATAACTCAACAATATTAGTTGGAAATTTGAGTAACCAACTCTTTATTGGTTAGGAAATAATTGTTTATTGATAGAACAATTAAAAAAATCAGGGTAAAGAAGATGTAAACAACAATATTGATGAACTTACAAATGTAGAAAATTGTATCCCAGTGGATGCAGAACACAATTCGTTTTAAGTACACATGGAATGTTCGTCAGTGTATACTATATGATCGATTATAAAATAATTATCAGTCAATTTAAAAGTATTAAAATCATACAGAATGCATTTTCCAATCATAATATAATTAAATTAGAAACCAGCAATGGAAAGAAATCTTGGCAATCCACAAGTAATTGGCATTTAAACTACATACTTCTAAATAACCCATGGATCAAGATGAAATCACAAAGTAGATTGAAGAAGGTTTGGAAGAGAATGAAAATAAAAATGTAATGTATCAAAATTATGGGATATAGCTAAAGCAGAGCTTAGAGGGTAATTTGCAGGTTTAAATCCTCTGTTAAAGAATTCTCAAGTGCCTAAACCTCTACCTTAGAAAAATAGAGAAAGAAAGGCAAACTGAACTTTAAACAAGCAAAAGAAAAATAAAGGTCAGAGCAGACACCAGTGAAATAGAAAACAGAAAAACAATGGCAAAAGTTCAAATTAAAGTAGGTTCTTTGAAAAAAATAAAAATGAACAAGTCTTTAGCTAGACTTAGGACATCAGGGAAAGGGGAGAGAAAGAGAAAAAGGATATAAATTATCAAAATAAGGAATGAAAGAAGTGGCATTACCAACTTAGTTGAAATTAAAAGGGTTACAAAGGAATATTATGAGTAACTTTATACCAACAAATTAGATGAAGTGGATAAATTCCTACACAATTTTCTAATTGAATCAATTATAACTGATTTAAGAAGAAATAGCACTACAAGTATAGAAGTTGAATTAGTTATTTAAAATATTCCCACAAAGAGAACCCCATACTTAGATTTCTTTACATAAGAAATATATGAAGAATTTCACATATTATATATTTAAGAAATTATACCAATTATATTATGTATTTAAGTAAGAAATGGTACCAATTTCTATTTGTGTATTATAAATAGAAATTATACCAATCCTTCATAAACCTTTTTAGGAGATAGAGGATGAAGGAACACTTCCCAACTCACTTGAGTCCATTATTTCCTTCATACCAACATTATCTTAAGACATCACAAGAAAAGGAAACTATGAACGAATATCCCTCATGAATGTAGACACAGAATTCTTAAAATTTCAGGAAACTGAATCCCACATCATATAAAAAGAATTATGTGCTATGACAAAAGTGAATTCATCTCAGAAAAGTAAGGTTGCTTTAATAACCAGAAATTAATTTACTTAACAAATATGTTAATATGCATAGGACAGAAATGAATGATGATCTCAATAGATGCAAAAAAATTCCAGTATCTATCATCAATTAAAAATTTTCAGCAAAGTAGTTACAGAGGGGATCTTCCTCAGCCTGACAAAGGACATCTGTGAAAAACCTACAGCTACATTATATACATAGTGGTGAAAGACTGAATAATTTTCTTCAAAGATTAGGTGCAAGACAAGTATGTCTGCTCTCAGCACTGCTATTTAACATTGTACTGGTGAGTCTAGCCAGTGCAATAAGTCTAAATAAATAAACAAATATACATAATTAAATGAATAAATTGACTTAATAGGTCTAAATAAATATACATAATTAAATGAATAAATTTATCAAAATATTTATTTTTATTTTTTAGTTAAATATTTACTGAAGTAAATACATCCAATCTGAAAAAGAAAAATTATTACTGTCTTACTTTCACAGCTGACATAAGATTCTATAGGTAGAAAATTTCAAAGAACCTATATATGGACAAATACAACCAGTAAGTAAGGTTAGCAGGATCACAAGTATAAGACTGATATGAAAACTAGAAACAGACAATTTAAATGAAATGAAAAAAGCAATTCAAATCAGAAACCATCAAAAAGGGGGGGAAAAGTACTTCCCAACACATTTAACAAAAAAGTGTAAGATTTCTACACTGAAAACTACAGAAAATTGGTGTTAAGAATTAAAGAAGATCCTAAATAAACAATTTCATATTATTGCGTTGAAAACACAATGCTGTAAAGATTCAGTTTTATCCCTTTTCTCTCAAACTGACCTGTAAGTTGAATACAGTCTCCATTAAAATCACACAGACTTTAAAAACATTTTTGAGAAACTGACAAGCCAATCCTAAAATTTATGTGGAAGTCAACAGGATCTACAGTAGCCAAAAACATTTTGAAAAAGAAAAATGACATTAGAGAATTACATCCTCAGATATCAAAGCATACAATAAAGCTTAGTGAACAAGACTATGTAGTATTGCAGATGATCAGGCATATAGAGCAATGGAATAAAATTCAGAGTCCTAAAATATTTATGGTCAGTTGATTTTCAACGGCTGTGCCAATTCTTAATTCCATTCAGTTAAAAAAATTTTTGCTGGGAAAGTTGGATTATTATATGGAAAAATGATTTTTTTTGAGTCTTACCTTACACTATATCCAAAAATCAACATAGACCTAAACTATAAAAGTATAATACTTTTAGAAGAAATGAAGGGAGGCTGGGTGTGATGGCTCATGCCTATAATCCCAGCACTTTGAGAGGCTGAGGCAGGCAGGTCACTTGAGGTCAGGAGTGTAAGACCAGCCTGGCCAACATGATAAAACCCTGTCTGTACTAAAATTACAGTAATTAACTGGGGTGGTGGCAGGCTTTTGTAATCCCAGCTACTTGGGGAGGCTGAGGCAGGAGAATCTCTTGAACCCAGGAGGTAGAGGTTGCAGTAAGCCAAGATAACACCAGTGCACTCCAGTCTGGGTGACAAGAGCAAGACTCTGTCTCAATTTTTAAAAAAAGAAATTAAGGGATATAATCTTAGTGACTTTAAGTTAGAAAAAGTGTTCTTAGATATGGCATCAAAAGCATGATTCATAGGATAAACCTTAATAAATTGTACTTTATCAATATTAAATCTTTGTCTTTCAAAAGACACAATTATGATAAGACGGAAGCCAGTCTTTTTGTCATCTAATCTGAAAAGTGACATCCCAATACTTTTGTTCATATTCTGTTTCTTAGCAGTGAGTCACTAGTGCCAGCCCACACTCAAGCTGATATTGCACAGGTCATGGATACTGAAGCGGGGGTTATAAGGAGCCACTTTGGAAGCTGCCTATCTCAGCAGTCTTCCAAATATCAACATCTTTGATGTTTACTTGATATACTTTTATGCTTAGCTGACTATTGATCATACAAAGTGTGAAGTTTGAGGTAGTCATTTTGAAGTCCCCTATGTTTTTCTTATTGCCATTTCTTGTTTCCCCATTAGAAATAACCACTATTCTAAATTTAGTTTGTGTTAATCCCTTGCTTTGCCTTACAGTTTCACCGTGTTGTATTCTTACTTAGTTTTACATTTTCTGAACTTCACATGAAGTGGCTTGCTTGCTTTCATTCATCTTCATGTTCCAGACATTTGTACATGTTATTGAAGAAAGTATAATTGCATTGTGTATGACTGTGCCACGTACTAATCAGTGTGGACATTTAGTTTTTTGCTGTTAAAATTGTGCAGTGAACATTCTTGTACAAGTTTTCTGTTGTATATGTGCAGAGTACATACATAGGAGTAGAACTGATAGGTCATAAGTTATATGCATCTTCAGCATTGTAGATAATGACAAGTTATTTTGCTGTTTGTACTAATGTAATTCTCATTAGATGCATATAAGCCTTCTAGTTGCTCTGTATTCTAAATTTTGATATTGCCATATATTTTTAGTTTTTGCTAGTTTGATGAGTGTGAAATGAAAGTTCGCTAGTCGGTGTTTATTTGGAAATGAAGTATGTTTTAAAAAATTTGTTGGCTTTTTCAGTTTTCTGCTTAAAGTAACTTTCCGTTGGGTTGTGTTCTTATTGATTTAAGAAATTTTTTAAAGATAATTTGGGTAGTACATACTATGATTTTAAATATTGTATCTTTTCCCCACTAGAATTAAGTCTCACGAGAGGCTTCTGTGTTTTTATTTAGCTGTATACATCTCCCTAGAATGATGGCTGAAACATACTCAGTAGGTATTTGTTAAATGAATACATTTCATAAGAGACCTTTTCTGTATCTATGAAGAAACAGAAGTATCTATAAGACAATCATATAAAGCTTTTTTTGTTTTGGTTTATTCTTTCAAGTGGTATGTAATATACCATGTGGCTAGATTATACTGAAACTAATTTTGCATTCCTAGCTTAAACCCAAAATTGGGCATCTTGGTGGGTTTTTTTGTTATTCTTGTTTGTTTTTAAATGTATTGTTGGATTTGATTTGCTGCCCTCTCAATTGAGAGTCTTTTAAAAAATCAATTTGCAAGTGAGACTGGTCTATAATTTTTCTTTGTCTTATTATTCTTATCAGGTGTGAGGATTAAAACTGCTAGCTTTGTAAAATGAGTTGAAAAGTCTGTCCTTATTTTAGAGAATGCTGGGAACCGGTGAGCACTTATATTTCTCTTTCTCCCATAATCTATATACTTGTTACTGGTAACTAAGAAATAGAAGTGAGCATGGAAGTTTACAGTACTCTTCCTAATTCAATAATGATTAGTTCATTTATTAGTGATGTTGAGTGGTTTGTTACAGAACGTTTGCTTCTTACCTTGCATACTAGTTTATAATTCTCACTAGCCATCTGTGAGTACTTCTACTGTAGAATGAAATAATGGTTCCCTTGAATTAGAAGGTATGATTCTTCTGGGCCACTTTGATCTTATTTCAGTGAATAGTTACCATATCAGATGCAGTGATTGACCCTATTAAGGGAAGTAGGGTTGCTGCTACACAGTTAATGCAAGGAGAAGTATATCTTGAACTCATGGGATGCTGTGACACCTCATGATGTTACCATGTTCAGTGGCAAAAGTTAGTTGAGATCTATTATACTTACCCTTCACAGACAAGATGACCAAGGGCTTGGGATAGCTCAGGAATAAATATTTGAGTTTGCCTATTTCTAGTACCAAATTATATTTCAGGAATTACATGTGGCTGCTATTAGCAGGTCAGAAGTACCTGGTTTAAATAGCCATATAGCATTTTAGTCTCACTTAAAATAAGTATGGAGATAAGCTGTCCAAGGCTGGTATGGCAGTGCCATAACATCATGAGAGTACTAAGTTCATTCCTTCTCTGCTCTCCATCTTTAGGACATGATTTCCATTTTAAGGCCGCTACAGATTTTTAAATGGTGCTAGAGTTTAAGCCATCATGTATCAGTTTCTAGTAGGCTGCAGTAGGAAGGGGGAAGGTCAACTGAAATGCCAGCTGAAAGGAAATGGTTATAGATAACGCAACTATCAGTCTTGACTCACAGTTTTTTCAGCTGGGTAAATAATTTTAGAAAGCTTTTAGAGTTCCTAGAATATGCTTATACTTTGACTTCTAAAACAAAAAAACTTTGTAGTGGCTATTCTGTCACAATATTTACTAAATTTTTCTTTGTCATTGTGTTTTGATGTAAATGTTAGCTATTTACGTTTGTAGTTGGGAAGGATACTTAAAATTTTTTTTTTAACAATTTACAAGTCTATATAAGTTAATGTTCATATGAGTTACACTTTAATGATACACGGCTTTTAAAAGGTAGATTGTTGCTTTGTACATGTTTAAAGATCTTAGGAATTATTATGTATTTTTTGGTACAGTTTTTGTCCATGACCTTTTAAGAATGGCTCTCTATTCACTTGTTTTTGCTGGTTCTTGATAAGTTGTTTTAAAAAACTAACTTGTTTCATCAGTTGAATTTTGCTCAATTTCTGTGGACATGAGGCTTAAAATTTTTTTCTTAATGTGTTCTTTGATGTTAGTGGGTCTACTAAACCAAAAATCTGTTTATCTTTTATTTGCTAGTAGCAATCTTTTAACAAAAACGTTTACAGGTAAAAGCATATTTTATAGAGATGTTTAGGATATGAGAGTGTCATAACTGTTAGAGTCAAGAATAATTGGCCTTTGAAAATGGCTATGAGTTTGATGTAGAACTTTCAAAAAAGCAATTTTTTCTCGTTCATGATAGTGGAAGCAGCAATATTTTTTCCCCATTTACAGATATATAAACTCAACTTGACATTAGAACTGATCGTATGGCAAATATTGTACAATATAAATGTTAATTTAATTCTCTCTTTACAGTTCAACATTTATGGGCTAAAAGATCTTTATAAAGACACTGAGAAAGAACAGTCAGATTACTAGAAGATAGCTTAGATGGTTGTATCAGGGAAAGAAATATTTAGAGCAGTTTTAAACCTATTTTGAATCATAGACTACTAGAGGGATATTATAGTCTCTTGAGAATTGCATCTATTCTCCACTTCATTTCTCCAGATGTTGATTGCTAAAAACTTTTTGTAGGTACTCTTACCAGGAGCATGAGAATTTTGGTTTCCATACATCTTTTATAGTCCAATAACTGCCCCAGTTTTTTGACTTCTAAGATTAGTTTTGCCAGTTCCAGCACTTCCTTATGTTCACTCATAGAAAGGTACTCTTATGTCTGGACTTGTTTTATTCAGCACAAGATCTATGAGATTCATCTGTGTCTCATGTTTCTTTTTTTTATTGCTATGTGATCATCTTTTATGTGAATATATTATTCAGTTTTCTTATCCATCTGCTTGTTGATGATCATTTGGATCATTTCCAGTTTTTGATCACTGTATAATGTTTCTGTGAACATCATTCTTGTGAAAGAGTTAATTCAGCAGACCTAATATTGCTGAATGCTTGAATGTTTTCAGGGAGGTCCTGCTTATGTGGCTTACTTTTGAGTAACTCCTAGGAATTTAGTCCTTGTGTATTCCCTATGTTACTAATTGAAAGGTGGTTTTGTACAGTTGGGTATGAACCATGCGATACCAGCTTGTTTAGATTGTGCAAAACATTATTTTTGGTGAATTCTTTCCTTTTTGGAGTCTGTAGTTTTGGTAATCAAAGCTGGTCACTTAGGCAAATGTGCTTGTATTGCAAGTCTCCAATAAATGCCCTGGACTCTGCAAATCAAGCAAGCTTCTCTGGACAAAAGCCCTTTTGCATAAGTTGTTCTACTTTATTGCTAGAGGAAGAAAATTGTTGGGTCACATGATAGGTATATTTTTAACTTGATAAGAAACTGCTGAACAGTTTTTTTACAGTGTTGTACCTGATTCCTACAAGTAAAGTATGATAATGTTTGTTGTTCTGCATTCTTGTCAATACTTGGTATTGCCAGTTTAATTTTAGTCATTTAGATTTACCTTGCATTTTCCTGATGACTTATGGTGATGAGCGTCTTTTAAAATGTGCTTATTGGCCATTGTGTATATTTTCTTTTTTCATTGAGATGGAGTTTTACTCTGTTGCCCAGGCTGGAGTACAGTTGCACAGTCTTGGCTCACTGCAACCTCTGCCTCCTGGGTTCAAGCGATTCTCCTGCCTCAGCCTCCTGAGTAGCTGAGATTACAGGTGCCCGCTACCATGCCTGGCTATTTTTCTTTTGTATTTTTGGTAGAGATGGGATCTCACCATGTTGGCCATGCTGGCCTCAGGCTCCTGAACTCAGGTGATATTGCCACCCTCGGCCTCCCAAAGTGCTGAGATTACAGGTGTGAGCCACCGCACCTGGCCATTGTATATATTTTCTAATGTGAAGAATCGAAGTCTTTGCCCATTTTTTTTTAAAGGGTTGTCTTTTTATTGAGTTACAGAAATTTGTCTTATACTTTGCTATGCTAATTAAATATAATGGTAACTTAGGTTTTCAAAAGATTATTCATCACACAAGATTAGAAGAACAGGAAATGCTGATACAAATAGTCATCAGGCTGTTTTGCTATCTAAAGGCCAAGCCCACCTAGTAACAGACACAAGTGGCATAGTCAGGCTGAAGCTAAACCTTACTCCACCTATCAGTTTATCACAGATTCTGGTGTGAGGCTGTAAGCCTACTCAAGTCTATTGTGCTAATTTGGTTTTTTTTTTTTTCTATTTTACTTGATTATTTTAATTGTAAAATTGGCATGGTATTTAGGGTGATTTACAAATGGCATTTTGTATTTAAGTTTTTAAAGCTTTGGAATACTTGTCACAGTTTTTGTTTGTTTTTGTTTTCACTTTAAGTTTTGGGATGCATGTGTAGAACGTGCAGGTTTGTTGCATAGGTAGACATGTACCATGGTGGTTTGCTGTATCTGTCAACTTATCATCTAGGTTTTAAACCCTGCATGCATTAGGTATTTGTCCTAATGCTCTCCATCCCCTTGCCCCGACCCCCCAGCAGGTCCCACTTTGTGATGTTCTCCTCCCTGTTTCTGTGTATTCTCATTGTTCAACTTCTACTTGCGAGTGAGAACATGTGTTGGTTTTCTGTTCCTGTGTTAGTTTACTGAGAGTGATGGCTTCCAGCTTCATCCATGTCCCTGCAAAGAACATGAATTTACTCTTTTATTTTATTTTATTTTATTTTTTTTATTGCATTTTAGGTTTTGGGGTACATGTGAAGAACATACAATATTGTTGCATAGGTACACACGTGGCAGTGTTATTTGTTGCCTTCCTCCCCTTCACCTATATCTGGCATTTC